>JACXGM010003760.1:0-40467 GCA_016801145.1 Umbra pygmaea
TGTCTGTCTCTGTGTTCCTGTCTGTTTCTGTGTTCCTGTCTGTCCATGTGTTTCTGTCTCTCCATGCGTTTCTGTCTCTCTGTTCCTGTCTGTCTCTGTGTTCACATCTAGTGATTTAGCAGAGGTACAACATATTGATACAATCAACGTGTCAGCTGCTTTTAAACACACCCATTTTATTGTAAAATAAAAAACACGATGAATCCTACACTGTAATGGTTTAAGATATCTAGCTTTTTTAATTACCTATTTTCTCCATGATTATGTGATATCCAATTCAAAGGCCCTGCCTCATTGCTGCAACTCCCAGCTGACTTGCGATGTATTTCAGTAGAGAAAATTGGTTGTCACATCCTGCTGATTCATCACACTCCCTTGACTACAGTGCAATATGAAAATATGCCTAAGTGTGGTAGAAAATGCTCTAAAACATTCAAAAACCAATCCAAGTTGCATTGGAATCTCATTCTAGACAATGCCATTCATGTCCTCTAATTAAATCTCCTATTGCCCCATTATTTAAAATATGCATCTTTTTATTTTATAAACATAGTTTAAAAAGGAGTTTAACTACAGACCGGTGACAAATTAATATAACGCCTGCATGGTGTGGAGCAAAATAATGATGCAGTGGAGGCATTTTCCAGGCATGGTATGGATCCACTTGTCATCTTAAAGGGACGGGTCACTGCAAAACATTAGAATGTTATTCTGAGTGATCACCTTTATCCCATGGGGATAGATCTCTATCCTGATGGTTGTGGTCTCTTCCAGGATGACAATGTCCTCATCCACAGGCCATGAGGGCTCACTGAATGGTTCGATGAATGTTGAAATGATGTGAATTATATGTTATGACCTTCACAGTCACCAGATCTCAACCCAACTGAACACCTCTGGAAGGATTTTGACAGATGTGTAAGAGTCCACCACCATCATCACAACACTAAATGAGGGAATATCTTTTAGAAGTATTACATTTTACAGTCATTTAGCAGATGCTCTTTTCCAGAGCGACTTACAGTTAGTACAGGGACATCCCCCTAGAGCAACTTAGGGTTAAGTGTCTTGCCCAAGGACAACTACATTTGGCACAGCCGGGAATCACCCCGGCAACCTGCCGACTACAAGCCTGAATCCCTAACCATTGAGCCATCTGACGCCCATATGGTGTTACATCCCTAAGGTAGAATTTCAAAGACTTGTAGAATCTATGCCAAGGCATATTGAAGATGTTGTGGTGTCTTGTGGTGACCCAAAACCTTACTGAAATAATTTATGTTGGTTTCTCCTCATCATGCAGCTGGTATCTGTGTCTGGTCTGCAGCTCAACATCATATAGTATGTATTGTGTAATTGTGCTCTCACCAACCATGCAAAAATAACAGAATTTGCTGCAAAAAAAAGCAGCATATCCACATATTCAGTAGATTGAGAAATATTATCTGCAGTCACTTGAAAAATGTTTCTGTACAGCTGATAGCTTTGACATTTTATTTCCCCTGCTAAACCAGTACTTTCAAGGAGTCTAATGTCATCCAGAAGTAGTTAGAAAACCACCAGTCTAAACAGCTTGTTCGCAGCGCGTGTCAGATTGCCCTACAGAGGAAAGGATATTTTGTCATTCTTCACCAGGACGATGTATTTGGTGCGCTGTGCTCCTCAGATCAGAGATGCACATCAGCTGTGCACGGTGGGTCTTTCATGTCTCCTCAGTCGTCACACAGACACGTCTCTGTCTCACGCTCTCTGAGCCGCCTTTGTTGCTGTCTCTCTCCCCCTCGTCGTGCCCAGGGGATGGTGAGATGAAGCACAAGTTGGGCTCAGAGCCTCTCTGTCAGGATGAACACTCATGGATGAAAGGATCTCCTTGCAGGAGATTTGCGGAACAAAAAGTTAGGTGACAAGCGAAAGGGTGATTTGATTTGATAATTCGAGGAGAGACAAAGACGCTAGGCTGATGAGAACGTAGAGAGCTGGAAGCCTTCCTGGAGTCATTTGCTCAACCCACCCGTCAGCTTGATTAATACTCACATAAAATTAGCCATCCCAGCTGTGGCCCATTACGGTACAGAGTTAGAATGCACTGCCAGAGGCTGGCTTGAGTGGTTAGAAGGTTCTGTCCGTATCAGTAGTTGACATACTTTCTATTTGATTATTGTGCTTAGCAGCATGTGTTGTACGGCTGTTGCTGATGTAATTATCCCGTGGCTAGTTTGGGCTTGAGCGATGGAGAGCCCTGGTGTTAAGGCCTCATGTGTCAAGCGTATGTTGGTTCTCCATGTTGCACTAACCTTGGCCAGCTGTCCACCTTCCCAGTGCCTTAATGAGCCTCTCTACAGGTTCTATCTTCCTGTAGTACACCAGGCTGCTTTCTCTCTCCCTCTGTTTCTCAAGCTCTCTGTCCTGTTCCATGGTGCTGTTGAATGTGTGACCACTCCCTGCGGTGCTGTATGTACTGTGACTGTACTCTTTTTATTATTATTATTATTATTATTTGCCATCTCCAATTCCCCTTTGACCTTGTTTCGTCGTAAACGCCACAGCAAGCCCAGGATTGTCAGAAATCGATTATGTTTTTCGTCTAAGCCCACGTCACGGAGCCGTTTGAATTCTAATCACGCAGCCCGTTCAACACAGAAGCCTTTGGTTGATACGCACGTGGCGAGGCTGCCATTTACACAAAGCCTGTCCACAGTTCAACAGAGACTTGGACCACCGGGCCACACAGAAGCTGACTGTTCACCTCCATCTAGATGTCCAACCAAAGCATGCTACATCATTTACTGTGCAGTTGCCTATCAGGTGCAGGAACTATATACAGTATGAGTGCTGTCTATGTTGCTGAATGAACTTCAGACGTTTATTAATTACCAGGCATTTATTTGTTTCAATCATTGAACAACAATAACTGGGACTTTTAGAGACATCTATTTTCGTAACGCACACACGTTACTCAATAAAATCTTGAAATGCACTTTAATATGCCTGTATCTCCGTGCAGGTTTATGGATCATAAAGGCTGCATGTCAGGAGTGTTGTGTGTGTGTGTGTATTAAAGTCTGTGTTTCATCAAATTTCCCTACTTTCCAAGCATTCACTGGGTTTCTTGTGCATATTGATAGTGTCCTAGCATTTGTTGGGTTTGCTGTGCATATTGATAGCTTCCTAGCATTGGTTTGGGTTTATTGTGCATATTGATTGCATCCTAGCACACGTTACTCCATAAAATTTTGAAATGAACTTTATTATGCCTGTATCTCTGTGCAGGTTTATGGATCATAAAGGCTGCATGTCAGGAGCGGTGCGTCTGTTTTTCATCAAATTTCTCTACTTTCCCGTGGCTTGTTGTGCATATTGATAGCTTCCTAGCATGCACTGTGTTTGTTGTACATATTAATACCTTCCTATCATTTGTTGGGTTTATTGGGCATATTGATAGCTTCCTAGCATTCATTCAGTCACACCAGCGTGATTAATGTACAGCCACCCACCTGTTTGCAAACTACCCAATTGAGTTATTTACAGGACACACAATGGTCAGTAACAGGAAAAGATGTTGATGCTGATATAACCAATCTACACCAGTCTTTTGCTGACAAAACAGCATCTTCCACGCCACTGGCAGTCTGACAGAGAGCCCCACACTGGTTGAGAACCTGCACTTCTTTACATTGTAACACATTTGAACACCCTCCTTGAAAATGTTCTATTTGTGTGAACTATACAAAAGGCAACAATTGCATAGCCCCACGACAACATTTTAAGCTAGCTGTTGGGTGAGCTTATGGTACGTTCTAGTGGACTGAGGTTCTGGTGCCACCTAGTATTACATTGATGCTGTAATCATAACCATATCTGTAACATTGTCCATGATCATATAATTCTGTCTACTCAGCAGCCTTTGCATGGCCAGTATAACATTTTGTAACAACAAATGAATTGCAGATAAAGACACAAGGATTCCCATAGTATTCCAACATTTATGCACTTCTGAAGTTATCCTGGTTAACAATTCACAAAGCACATTGCTGTTTTGCAACTGGCAGTGATTTGCTAATAGTTCATTTCTGGGCCGATACAATTTCTTAGTGCTGAAAGTAGCTCTCATTTTCCATTCAGAATACTGTATGTGTCTCCTTGTAGTTTTTCAGTTGGTGTGGTCAAACCAATTTTCTTTATAAGAGGATTAGTGGAAATGCATACATCCCCCCCCGGCCCAATGCACATTTCAAACCATTCAATAAGTTGTTAGCGAGGCAGATTGGTGTAACCAGGGTGTTGTTCCAAATGCGGAGCCTCCTGCCCACATTCAAGTGTTTGTGTTACTGTGTCTCTGACTGTTGAGCAGCTGCCAGAGGCACTGGGTCTCCTCAGGGAAATCATCTTTTTAGTAATAGGTTGCTCCGGGACAGATGTGGTATGATTAAAACCAGAGGGGGATCTGTGACAAGGAGGTTTGTGGTGTAATAATTAACAGTCACACCTGTTCTTTAAAGATGAGCCCCCCAGCCGTGAGGCTGACGGCTACTCTTTGCTGTTACAAGTTGTGGGTTGTTAAGAATGGCTGATAGTCCATTGATGACTGAGTTCAGGACTGACAGTGGAGTCTGCCTGCTGGTTTAAATTTAGGTTGAACAGATTTCACTATTTTACATGTCCGCTCTCGTTAAAACTCCCTTAATTCGAGTAATTTGGTCAGAACTAGAACCGCTGTGGCTTAGATTCAACTAATATACTCCTTACTACAACCAACACACAGCTGAATAAAAACTAGACAGGCGGCTTGATTTTTTATTTATTTAACAATGTTTCTGTTGAAAATGGCCTTTTATCCTTTACACACCTTGTCTTCTGCCTTCTGATTTTCATCTTTTCTTTTTTACGTTAAAATGGTTTAGCAGAAGCTCTCATCCAAAGCATTTGAAAGCAGCTGGGGCTTCTGTCCTATCATCCAGGCCTTCTGTTGGAATCCAAAAGAGAGATGCCCCCAAACGCGGTTGAATATGAAGACAAATCTACAAAGCTCTTCATCAATACTAAACAATCTTTTATTGAGACATTTCGGGCCACAAATAGTACAAATGTGTCCATTATCCCGGGGCTTTGTCCCATGTTAAACTATATGGAGTATAGGGATATAAACACACTTGTTGTTGCCGTCTCAAGCTTTGCTGTTGTAATGGAAAAGCTGATTGTGTAAAAGCACAACCTGAATTCACTAGTGCCCAAGGATCTTATTTAATTAGAACATGTTTTTAATGAATTTACTGAAAGACTTTGCTGGTGGGAGGAAACCAATAGGACTGCCCTAGCCATGTGCAGCTTCTAAAGTATCCATATAACATATTGGTTATCTTTCTGTTTACATTCAGATATATTGCCCTCCAGGATATGGAACATAAAAAATGCTATTTTTGCTTTATACTCATGGCATATAAAGGGGGCGGCAAGGTGGCTTCGTGGATAGGCCGTCTGAGCTGATTTGAACCCCTGACAGCCAGGGTGAAACTTCTGTCATGTTAACGCTAATAGCTAATAGCTCCCAGGACATTGCTGTAAATAACAGTTTGTTCTTAATCAACGTGCCTGGTAAAAATAAAAAAATAACAAAATATTTCAACAGATATACTGTATCCAGTATGTTTGTTTACAGTTCTGTCCCCCAATTTTATGCAAGCTAAGTATTGGGACATTTGGGTCACAGGTGATTCGTTTTTTGCTGTTGTATGAATTGTTTCCACATAAAAGAACTGTGGGTCTCAGCTTGGTGTTAGTATTAATCATCCAACATGAAGACTAGGGTGCTCTCTTTGAAAGCAAGCAATGTGTCTGCTAAAAAATGAACTCAATTACAACGATAGCACAAACGTTAGGCATAGCCAAATCATCAGTTTGAATGAACTCAATTAAAACTATAGCACAAAAGTTAGGCATAGCCAAATCATCAGTTTGAATGAATTCAATTAGAAATATAGCACAAAAATTAGGCATAGCCAAATCATCAGTTTGAATGAACTCAATTAGAACTATAGCACAAAAGTTAGGCATGGCCAAATCATCAGTTTGAATGAACTCAATTAGAACTATAGCACAAAAGTTAGGCATGGCCAAATCATCAGTTTGAAATGTCCTGAAAAAAAGAATCCACGGGTGTTGACAGAGGAATGACCAGAGTGGTCGTTTAACTGCAGTCAAAAAAGTGTAAGATACAAACATCGAATCAACACTTAAACAGAAAGTCTAGATTAGCATTTGCTAAAAAGTACAGAGATCAGGCAGTACAGTTTGGGATCAGAGTTTTATGGATAGACGAGATGAAAGCCTTTATCAAAGTGATGGGAAGGCATAATTGTGTAGATTAAAAGGAACTGCAAGTGATCAAAAGCATACCACTTTGTCTTTGAAGCATGCTGAAGGTAGTGTCATGGCATGGGCATGCATGGCTACATCTGCAACGGACTCACACATCTTTAGCAACAGAATGAATTCAGAAGTGTACAGAAGCATCTTGGCCACCAGAGTTGTTGGGCACCGATTCACAATCCAACAGGACTCAAAACACAGTGCCAACGGACTCAAAACACAGTGCCAACGCAACCAAGGAGTTCCTAAGGGGAAGAATTGGAAGGTTCTATACTGGCCAGATCAACCCCCTGATATAAATTTGATTGAACATATATTTAACTTGCTGAAAAGGAGGCTGAAACGGCACAAAATAAACAAAAAACAAATTCTCAGAATGGCTACAGTAAAGGCTCGGCAATGATTCTTAATACTACAACTGTCAAACACAGTCATTTGACTTTTGAGTTTGAAAATTAAAATAAATCTTTGGATTTTTAAAGCTACAGACACTGCCGTCCTTGACTTTTCCTAGATATTTGTATTTTACATTGGTCCATTGTCAGAATCCTAATCGTTTTTAGACACAATTAAAAAAATGTTACCCCTAATTCCTACCAAAACTGTCAAAGTCAACAGTCACTTACAGTAGCTGTTGTTACCCAATTGTGGCAGGCATGGATCTAGGATGGGGGGCAAACGCGTTCACCTGGCAATACTATGTCATGTCGGCAACAATATTATTCTTTCAGAATAATAGCGCTCGTAATTTATTACAATAATCATTGTTACTTAATTGCATAGATACTGTGTCTATGTTCATGTGTTGCTAAAATTTGTCTGTTGTTGAATAAAACACACTAGTGAATGTTTTTAAAATATAATTGTGTTTTCACATGAGACACTGACCATATATTCAATCAATTTCTGTATACAGCGTATTTGCTACTGTTTTCAATAAAACGTTGTAATTGAAAACATGTTAATTGTTTTTTGCAAGCATATACTCTTGATTCTTTACACGCAATACAATTGCATTTGGTTACAATTCACTAGCTTTGTAATGACTTCACAATGATTATTAACATGAATTAAAATTAGCGGTATTATCTGAAAGGACAAATCAGAGTTCGTATTGCCGATATAAATAGTGTTGCCAGGCGAACGTGTTTGCCCCCCCGCTAGAACCACGCCTGTACCCAGGCCGTAATCACCGTTGTCTGAATGACATGGGCGACACTTGAGTGTGCTTCATTTGAATTTGAATGAATTTAGAGGTGTAATGTTGATGAAGAACAGGTTGATTAAAAGTTCACAGCTCACGAGTTCCATTTGAATTTGAATTGATTTAGCAATAAATATAAGAAGTTTACGGTAATGTTGATGACTATATAATAGGCCTACCTCTAACAAACCCAAACATATTATTGTAGAATTTCGCCATTTTTAGACAACTTTATTTGGCTTATTCTATATCTAATGTTATGGATTAGAATGATACACTTTATTGTGTTTATTTGTGTAAGTCTGCTCATGTTTATGAAGGCTATTTAGCCTACCACGAAAACTGTGCAACATGTGATCTGGAGTTGAAATCCTATTTCAGAAACAAATAAATTAATGAAAATACAACATTTTATTTGGCTTATTTTCCAAGAGACCTGCATGCCACGTAACCGCTTCAGAGAGATTAGGCGACACCTTCAGTTTGATAACAAAGAGACAAGAGGACTACGCTTGGAAACTGACAAGTTTTCTGCAGTCTCAAACACTTGGAAAAGTTTTGTGAAGAACTGCATCCCTTGTTACAAACCAGGAGATAACTGTTGATAAGCAACTGTTACCAATAAAAGCTCAGTGCTGTTTTACTCAGTACATGGCAAACAAACCAGCCAAGTTTGGGATAAAAAGTTGGTTGGCTGCCGATGTGGATGACCTGGGAAAAAATGAAACCAGGCCGGCGAGCGACAGTCGGAAACTGTTGTTTTGAGACTTATAAAGCCTTTCACAGGCAGAAATGTGACCACTGACAAATTCTTCACATCACTTTCCCTGGCAGACAAGTTGATGGAAAAGAAAACTAACCATGAACAAACAGAGATGAGAGCTGCCCCACTGTGCGTAAAACAACAAAGCAGTGAAGCTGTCCACAACAGTGATGGAGAGTGGAAAAGCTACGCTGAGACAATTGCGCACTACGATCAGACAATAGTAGTGTCAACATTACATAATAAGCATAGCAATCTCAATTAACAAAGCCAAATCATAATGTGCAATTAATTATACTATAAGGAATGACGTGTTGTTTTCAATAATTGTGTGTTCTTTCAATAGTGAGATATTCACAAAAAAGCTGAGTGAAAGACTTACTTTTTATGGTGTAAGGTTTTTATATGTAGTCTTATTGTTTTACAATTTATCAAGCACACTTTTACTATTTTAATCATACTGACAATGTAACAACCCTGGTTAGACCCTGGCATTTTACACTTAAATAATGACTTTGATCATTATTAATAAAAGTGTGTTTGTTTGATACAACTTTGTTTGATAGTTTCAACAAATGCACGAAATAAATCCAATATATTGTATTCTTAGAAAACATTATTTTACACTTTAATAGAATGTTTTTTAGAATATTGATGTCTAAAAGATGACACTGGCGACAAAGTCGGTCTAAAAAGTAGTTTTTTTATATTCTAATGTTATATAATAATAGTATAAACTTCTTTATTAGACCACTGTATTTAGGCTGATAACAACACCTTAGGGGTGATGTGTGATGGCTGGATGCCGTCTGGAGGCTGCAGAGGAGAATGGCCATGCTAATGGAGAAAATGAGTATGCTAATGCAGTCAAAGTGCTGCAGTAGATGGTGGATAAAGGGTAGTGTGAAGGGCCTGGCGGTTCTTGTGTTAAAAAATGACATCAAGAGTTTGGCAATGGCAGTGGGTTGCAAACTCACTTCTCTTATTGCATACAAGGGATTTTCAACTAAATACTCTCTTTTATAATTCCTACATTTGCAGTAAGTTTAATTGTCCCAATACTTTCTCACCGAAAGTACTGTTAGTACTCCTAAAAAAAATAGTTTGAAAGAGCAAGAAATAAAGATGAATCTGTACTCTTGCCTTCGATTCATTTAGAGTAGGGACTTACAGAGTAATGAGAAAAAGGAAACCAGCAGACTGTAAGGCTCCATCCAAAGGAAGAACCTGGTCCCTCGTCTCCAACACAGAGCCGCCCGGGCATCTTGTGGGGTTTTGGGAAGCGGGTTGCAAAAGTCTCTGGGAGTCCCTTGCAGATCAGTAGTGGAGGGTGGTATTATGCTGAAGGACTTGACCAACTCATGGCATGTCTCGCAAAGGGGCCTCAGCAGGGATCTTGTCAACAAGCATGTTGATTCATTTGTAGCAAACTATTTTCTCTTTTATTATTTGTAAAGATGGATACAGTTGAAAGATATTTTTGATTGATTGATTGATTGATTGATTGATTGATTGATTGAATTGTTTATTTTGAACATGTAAATAAAACAAAACATCACATGAGACGAACAGTAATGAAAAAAAACAGTAAAAAATTTAAAGAACTCCATAATTTAGTACTATTAATTTTAGTACTATTTGCTATTTACACTATTTATTTACCCTTCAGTCTCACAATTACTTGTATTCCAAAAGATTTTTAAATGTTTTAGCTTTCAATTAAGCTAGTTTGTCCTTTTAAACTGGTGCAGATGTTAAAGTCCCAGGGATACCACTCTTGGTTACACAAGAAGAAGAGTAGCTCCCGGTATATCCATGGAGCTTCAGCCAGCCACGTTGGACAATCTGCAGGGACGAAGAGGCCTGGGAAATGCCCCCACGAGCGCATATGTCCTTGTCACAACAGCAGTGTGGAAGGCTGACAATGGCATCTCCTGACAGAAACTGCCAGACCATGTTAATTCAACCAAAACACGGAGACAGGAATGTCTGGAAGAGGAAGGGAAAAAAATCCCTGAAAGGCATGGCCTTTATTTACCAGAACAGAGAAAGATGCTGCCATAAGTTAACTGTCAGGCAGGTGTTGTAGAGCATGTTGAATGTGCGCCGTTGAGTCAGCCGAGCAGAGAAAGAACGGGTCTGGATGTTATCGGGAAGAACATATGGCCCTGCTCAGCTTCGCAACTTCGGCCCGGCCCCGAGCCTTAGACGTTCAATGATTAATGACAGTCCTGTCCAGAGACTGGCTGAGTCTGACTTAGGTCCAGAGAAGACCCACGGCCACTTTTTGAATTCTACTTGGCACCCCTCAAGGGGAATGAGGATTTAGCCTCAGGCTGGACTGCAAAACAGTGCTTCAGTGCACTAAGGATTGGAAACAAGGTAAATAAAGGGGGAAAAAATAATTCCAATCTTTTGTCAGATGCTTCATGAAACAACAAGAATAGACGAACAGTGAATTGTTTACTTTTCCAAAAAAGCAGACTTAAAAGGTTAAAGATAGGATCAGAATAGGAAAAAATAAACACAGAAAAGACAACTAGGAATATGTTCAGAATGAAGAACAATTAATAATGACCGTAGCTTGGTTATACATACAGTACTTGAACCAAGGCTATACATACTTTAACCAAGCAGGGGTATGATGTAGTGTATTACTTAAGCCTTACTGCTAAAATTGGATTAATCATTTTCATCCGGTCACATGATACACTTATACTATTTGCCTTCCCCAACCTGAGTTACTACTGTGTAGAGAACGGTCTCTTTTTGGTCAAATTTATCATCATGGATTATTCTGTATTGTAGCATGTCATATTGTTTTTTTAAGAAACAGAGCAAGTTCGTTGGCTTTTAATTTGTATTTGTTTTCTGTTAAGCAAATAGACTATATTGAGGGTTGTACCTAATGTGATGATAGCATTGCTTTATGAAATTTGTGTCATGCAGCCCCATTTTAGATCCATCTCAAGGAATGTTTTATGACAACAGAGGCTTCACAATGGCACTTTTAATAATATAATGTATTTGGACTAATATGATATTTATGTGAATTTGTGTGGGTGAAGGAGGATTGCAGTGAAGACTGAAATCAAAGAGATTTTTATTCTTTTGAATGTGATTACCCAGCAAACTGGGAACATTCCCTAGACATAAGCTTTCATTGCCATTAAGTTCTAGCTTCACCTTTTATCTAATGCTAGGATAATTGCATCCAAGAAAACATATATAATCCTTATCAGGTTTCCAGGTAATGTAATCGGTAAAGGGTCATGCAACATCAGATGTGTTTTATACAAAACACTGTGCAACCATTAGTACGACAGGACAGTTTTGTATTATTAGAGGTTTAGGGGCAAATGAATACATGTTTAGGCAACATTCCAAGAACCAATTTAGTTTTTCTGGCTAGCCAATTCATCATAAATAATATGTAAGAACAAATTGTGTCACCAGTTAGCTGCAACCCTGACCTAGAGGCCATAGCAAACTCAAGTCTCTGCAATATTCACTAATATCACAATTTAAAGGGCTTTTCTTGGCATTATGACATCTTAAAAATATGCATGGTCTGGTGTGTACCTCCGGGCCAGATTTGTCTCCCAGTGTTCGGAGTCGAGATTCTTCTGACACTACAGGCCTGCAGCACTACAGGTCCTGTACGCTCTACCACCACTGATGATGAGGACAGCCGTCTGGTTCAACATGAGCTTCCTTTACACACACAAATCAGAGCTGGTTTACTCTATCTGCTATTTCAACAATTAAATGTTCAAAACAAATGTGGAGTATGTTTACAGTATTCTGCCATCAAAAAAAGGTTTTACAGTTGTTTCACTGAACAGATTTCCATTGGATGAATTCGGCCATGTCCCTTTTCATAGATCTGTTGTGATTCATCTCAGTCATTGACTGGTCACGCTAACATGCTTGTTGATAGTGATAATGATGGTAATGGTGACGATAGTGAGAATGTTTATGAGAGTGATAATGATGGTAATGGTGACGATAGTGAGAATGTTGATCATAGTGATAATGATGGTAATGTTGACGATCGTGAGATTGTTTATGATAGTGATAACAATGGAAAGTGATAGTGATGATGAGTAGTTATAGTTAATGAGGATGGTAATACACTGGGCCCTATCTTGCACCCGGCGCAATGCAGTACAAAGTTTGAACGCAAGTGTCTTTGCTAGTTTAAGACTGACACAGTTTTCAATTTCCCGTCAGGCGCTAGCTTGGTTTAAATAGCAAATGCACCTGCGCCCATATTTGCGCCCATGGGAGTGCTGGTCTAACAGGGAGGGGTGTTCAGGATAATTCTGGGTGTATTGCTATCATGAGGCATCGGAAAGTGATTGCGCCATTGACCAACAAAAACCTGGTCTAAAGTCAATGGTGCAGTAAGTCATAGTTATTTTAACAGCAAATTAGTCAAATGCACCTATGGCATAGGCACAGCACGTGCACACTATGCTTGCTGCACACACACAGGGAAGCGCAGCAGCACACAAACATACAAAAGATTAAAAATTAAAAGATTACGGTGAAAATCTACCATCATTATAGCAATGCGCAAAAGGTACAAACACGCCTGGCTCTTAAAGGGAATGGAAGATGAATCTCTGATTGGTATGTTATGCCCAAAACACACCCATGAATTAATGAACACACTTAGTACAACCCTTTTAGACCATGCGCCCGGCGCATGGACCCTTTTAACTGCTGTCAAACTAGCAAAAGTAGATTAGGACACGCCCAAAGCGCACTTGCGCGATGCACTTCACGCTATGTGCTTAGATTGTTAAAATAGGGCCCACTGTGTGCACAATTATTAGGCAAGTCAGTATTTTCACCATATCATCATTATTAAGCATTCCAACTCCATGCTATATAATCTGGAATGCTTATTGGATTTAAGCATATAATGTGATGTGTATTTGTTATTGAGGGACGGTGTGGCCTAAGGAGATCAACACCCTATATCAACGTGTGCATAATTATTAGGAAGCTTCTGTTCTTCAGGCAAAATGGGCAAAAAAAAAGAATTAACTGACTTAGAAAATTCAAAAATTGTAAAAAGTCTTTCAGAAGGATGAAGCACTCTTGAAATTGCTAGGATATTGGGGCATAATCACAAAACCATCAAACGTTTTGTTGCAAATAGTCAACAGAATCACAAGAAAAGTTTTCAAAATGCTAGGTTCGTTTGCAGGCTTCAGAAGAGGCAGTTGTGGAAACAAAACATCTGTCTCCTCACTGTATTCAAGCAGTCCTAGCAGCAGAATCTGATCAGGCCAAAGAAATTACAAGAGCAATAGGTGTTTTTATAGCTGCGAATATGCGCCCATTCGTCTTTGTTTTCTACTTTTTTTTTTCTACTTTTGTTTATACAGGTTAACTGTTACCCGTGGCATTTTGTTAAGCCAATTGGTGTATGAATTTTCCATTCTCTTAGTATACTACAGATCGCACAAACCTGCAGTTGGCTCCTTCATTTCCTCTACCATTCGTTACAGTTAACCTGACTTGTTTCACCTTTAGGCTGAGAATCTTGACAGTACATTCCGTCAGACAGTTCTTCAATTCACAATTTGGGACCTGCTATGATGTCGTATGTTGATTAAAATGCATGCAAGTACAGCTCTAGAAAAATAAATAGAGACCACTGCAATATCAGCAATCAATCAATTATTTTATAAAGCCTGTTTTACAACAACAGATGCCACTAAGTGCTTTGACAGATACCCGGCCAAAACACCAGAGAGCAAGCAACAAAGGGTGATGCACAGTGGCTAAGAAAAACTTACTAGTAGGTGGAATCTAGAAAGAAACCTAGAGAGGCCAGACTCAAGGGGGTTGCCAGGTGTTTTCTGGCCGGGTGGGAAATCTGAAAGACACATGGCCTATTTTATTAAGGCCACATCGTTTATTTTTCTTTGTTTTTTTCCCATTATTCTCCCCTCCCAGTTCCCACTGGTCCTGCCTTGTCCCCAGCTCCCTGTACAGATACGGTATGGTGAAGGGTGATCACATGAACCATGTTCACCCAACCACATGTTGCCGAGCTTTCGATTATTTTCACACTGCTCATCCAGCTGGGAAGCCTTTAGTCAGATCATGTACGGGATGATTACGCTCACCAACTGTACTTCTGTGAATTAATTTACAGGGGCCCAATCTGCAGTGGTGTCAAATAATGCTAAGAAAATAGTTCATATGAATTTTTAAACAAAAGTTTAGAAATTAATATTTGTTGGAACAATAATTGTATGTTGGGTGACTTTATGCCACTCCTGGCGCAAAAATTCAAGCAGCTCCACTTTGTTTGATGGCTTGTGACCATCAAGGATTTATAGTGGCCTCTTAATTCTTTCCACAGCTGTATATTCAGTATGACTAACCAAGCATATCCAAAATGTTCATAGAATTACACCCAACAAAATACAGCCATGGTTGTTTTATGCGTGAAGTAAACAGAGGAATGAATTAAGTACCCTACTCCGAGGTGTGGCGAAGTTAAATTCTGCCATGCCGTGTGTCTCCACCCTTTAGGACATCAAGTCTAACAGTGGTGTTGGCCTTCCTTAACTGTATGGATGACTGAGGGACAGAGATTTGTATGTATGGAGAAGGCCTGCTTTGAGCGTAGACTTAAATCTGACAAACAACAAGCAATGTCAGAAATGTTCTGCAATTAGAAACTACACTCATATGTTCTGGTACTGTAAAACTATTAAAATACAATGGAAATATGCATCATCATGCAGCTGACATATTGGGTGTAATCCTTCAGAAGACCCTCCCACTGTGTCCAGCACATTTTGGTTATAACCCCAATGTAAAGATGTCCTTTCTTGAAAATGGATAGTCTCAGCAGCATTAACTGCTGGTAAAAACATCCTCAATAGTTGGTTTGAGCCTGATATTGTTTTGTGTAAGGTGTGGTTAATCATGTTTAATGGTATCTGCATATTAGAGAAATCCACAGTTAAAATCAATGGAGCTAGCAGTAATACAATATCTAACTAGTGTAATGCTATCATGTACATACACAGAGATTTTTAAATACTGTAATAGGTTAAAATAATTGTTGTTCTAGGCTACGTTGCATATTTATTTATTTTTATTTTTATAATTTGTTGTTTTATTTCTTGTATATTTTTTGGTTTTTATATTTATGTACATTTGGTGGTTTTTACACATGTACTGCTTAGTCTCTGTTTTATTTAATTACTGAACAAGAGTTATTTTTCAACAAATAAAAAACTAAAACAGAGAATAGAAGAGCAGGCCTGCTTTGGTTGTTCCTGAACCTTCAGTGGCATGCTGCATTACGGTCCTCAGTGCCCTGGATCTAATAGCACAACAGCGTTAGGTTCAGTGTACAGATGAGGCTGTGTGGAATGCAACATGATGCAGCAGACACATGATAACTTAAGTAAAGGACTATAGTCCCCTCCCACACACAGACCACCGTAAAGACTAAACTCACATAGCTGTGGCCTTAATGCACACCTCCCACTCGCCTGGCCTCGCTCTGCTCTGTTTGCTGGCTGAGGCAGAGAGAGACGGCGCTGAGTGTGGCGTTAGTGGCACTGCCGGGGACCGAGGCGTGGGCACAATTTCAACAGGTTGGGATTGTCAGCCGCCAATCCACTCTGGTGTTGTGGTCGGGAGGTGCACTGCGCCACAGAACGGGATCCAAGGCTGTACTCGTTGGGTGGTTACGTGGGCATGCATCAGCGCTTCAACCTTTCCCCCTTCTGCTGTGTTATTCTTAGCAGCGTTCCCTAGCGGCGGTGAGAGCTAACAAAGTGCCGCCGTTTAAAACAGTTGCTAAGTTGCATCTTTCCTCAACGCCCCACCTCCACAATGTAAATAAAGTGGGCTGGGAGCGTTCCTGACCCACAAGTGTTAGTGACAGCCTGGCACATTACTGGGAAATGTTACCCAGGTGGCCGGCAGCTCACACTGGACTCAAAAGCAGGAGACACCCTGAGCCTGGCGCTTTACTTACCTACATGTAGGAGCATGGCTTTGAATGTTACAGGAAACCTCTCATAGGGAAGCTATTTAAAGGTGTCACAGGGGTGAATCAGAGGTAAAGGTCCTTTTTACATTCCGAGAGATAGTGATAGATACCGATAGCTTTCAGCAACATTTTCCAAATCCGCACAAGCTCATTTGCATAATGTTTGTCTTTACACTGTCACGTCTTCAGACCGCAATCTCGCATTTGTGGATGTGCCATTCAAGACGTCTTATGCTGCGTGCGCTCACAAATCAGCCCAGCCCATTGGCTTACAGTGAAGAATTCTCCCGCAATACACAGGTGCCTCAGGTGGGATCTTTCTATTTCTTCTTATGGGCTACCTCCAGAGGTTGCGTGGAATTCGAGAGAGACGCAAGTTTACACATTACAATTATGTCACGTCGGCTCGAGCAGATTCAGAAAATATATATCGTAGTGGAAAAGCCTCAAAGACTTCAGAAGAGCCTTTATAGCCTCTCCTCACCCTCTTTAACAGCCCAGTGTTTTGCCCTTCTATGCAGCTTGAACACACCCCAGTTCCAGCCGCTCCCATCCATGCTACACCGGGATAAATATCACCTTGGATTTTCATCAAAAGTAATGTTAGGTTAAGTGAATATTACATTTGGCTATTGAGACCACGGGAGCTTTTCCACCCAAGGAATATAACGTTCAAACAATGTGTTCATCCTTTTGAGCGCCAACCGTCAGATGAATTTCTCCTACTAGACTGTGGGTTCTGGAAACAATCAATGAGTTAAATGTAGAAATGCTGAAGGAAGAAGCTTGCTCTTGACCCCAAATTGAACTGCTACATTAGCCAAGGAAATGGAGGAGCTGGCGGCTGCACCAATTCTCTGGGGATAAATATTTAACTGAAGAGAGAGAACCTGAGAAGAAGGGGACGCTGGATGTGGTGATGGCAGAGGTGGGTCACACAGAGGTCCTGCTGGTTCACAATACTGATTTGAGGGTGTGGCACCAGCCCGTGTGAAACACTGTGTAAATACCCAAATTGTCCTTAAATAAGTAATCAACCAACTAAACAAGATTTGAACTATATATTGTAACGAATAACAAAGGACCATTAACATACTAGGGCAATAAAAAAAATATTAATTTTTCTGTTTGACTGCTTGGTATAATGGTGTTGTAGCACTGTCCTTGTTTTCACGTCTCAGATTGGCTGAGGACCCATGAATGTGGGAGGGCCATTTCTTCTCTCACCCATGACTGACACATCTTGGCAGCTTGCCCGTCGATATGTGTATCAGCCTCTTGATGGATTGACCCTGCATTGTGCTGGACAGTTTCTGATCTGCTCATCAAGTGGCTGCGTGGGAATCAATTCCCAGGTGACCTGCCATGAAGCAGACTGGTGCTTCTCATCTTCACAAAATTTCGGACAGTACCGACCGATTGCCTAGGGAATCCCTTAAAGCCCTCCATTTTAGTGTCTTGTTTAACAGTCAACGTTCTGAGCATGAAAAGATGTTCTCTAATTTTGTGTGTAGAATGAATTTAGTGGTGCGTTTGTGTTACGTGTTATGGCCATAAGGAGAAAAGTGTTGTGGCTGTCAAACCACTAACCTGGTCTCCAGGGATATAAATCTGCTGTCCGAGCATCACATTGACACGGTGACCTTGTAGCCACATCACAAGGGCCACAGAACTGCAAACTTGATCGACAAAGGTTGACCACATACAGTTTACGACTCAGCAAACGTGCCTCCTAGAGACAGCCTGGGGAAGAAACAGTAACATTTTGATGGAGTTTAATTTTTACCTAATTACTGAAAGGGTATGCGCACGAAAACATTTTGTTTTTCAGACCAAGGGCAAAACCACCCATAGCAACCATGATGACATATTGGTAACATATTTTAACCATAAATAGCTAACTTGTGAACAGATAATGTAGCTAGCCACAACCACATAGACAGTGACTATATTAAACCAAAGCCCTGAAAATCTGACCTTGTCCTGATCTTGTCTGTTTATTAACAGTGAGATGTAATAACGATCAGATACATTAGGTATTTCATTGTCTACACCTGTCCAAAAATGTGGCAACAATCAGAATGTGGAGAAGACCAGGATAGAGATGTTAGTACCAGATAAAAACATGTCTTCGATGGGTGGATTTAGAAACAGACTAAAACAAACCGGCTAATCACTGAGCATCCCAAGGGCAGTAACATTATCCATTATGTCAGCTAAAATGCTAATTAATCAATGTGACATCCAGATGGTTCAATATTACAAGCTATTTCTCTGTTGCCCATCAAAGTAAATAAGGTGCGAAATTACAGCAGAGGTGGGGCTAGAGAGAGATGCCCCTAAATGAGACACGGGCCCAATTATTGTAATAAAACTCAAGCGATAAGGGGTGGGGTCTAAATATTGTTAATTTTATCACTCAAGTTTAAACTTCAGCCATTATTGTTTTGTTCACTGGAGTAGTAGTTTTAACAAACACTACTCAACTTTCTGTCATGCCTTAAACCATTTCTTAGTAACATGTATGCAACTGTGAGCCAAACATTCAATGTAAAATGACAACGTTTTCAGCTGCAGCCCCAAACAGTTTTCTCCACTTCAGGTGTTGAAAAGAGGCTGATCCAAAAACCATGTCTACTCATAATGTTTATAATACATTCACTGAAATTTTTCTGACACCATGCAATCAATTACCAATTGTTACGGTGTTTTTTGTCCTCTATCTGTCTCATAGAGGTCAGCTTGGATTAAAGTGAACATGTCATGAGACTTATACAGGTCCTTCTCAAGAAATTAGCATATTGTGATAAAGTTAATTATTTTCCATAATGTAATGATTAAAATTAAACTTTCAGGTCATTTATTAGGAATGGTCAATCAGATAGGAATTTTGGGTTTTCATGAGCTGTATGCCAAAATCATCAGTATTAAAACAATAAATGACCTGAAATATTTCAGTTGGTGTGCAATGAATCTAAAATATATGAAAGTTTAATTTTTATCATTACATTATGGAAAATAATGAACTTTATCACAATATGCTAATTTCTTGAGAAGGACCTGTATGTAGTAAATTTTTTGGGAGAATCTAGGAACAAGCAATGTACACATACATTGCACTGTTTGTGATTAGATGGAGTGAACGTGTGCAAGAAGCATACTTCCAAAAGTGATTTGTTTGGCGATCAGATGAAATGGTGAATGATAAAATCAGGGCTAATCAAAATGACCAAACCTCGATTTCTATTTTAAACAGCATATATATATATAGCGTACATACATTAGGGTTCAAAACGTTAGGGGCCAAATCATAGACAGGATCTTGACAAATGAAACATATTAAAGATCAAAATCTTTACTGAAGGGGGTCTGCGTGGCGTAGTGGGTTAAGTCGCTGCATTGCAGGACAGTCTACGTCATGATAGTCAGTGGTTCGAGCCTGATAATGGATTCTCTGACTTTCCCCGGACCTCCTGCACAAGACAGCACAAATTAAGATAGCGACTCCTTGTGTTTAGATCGGGCTGGGCGACGTGGTTGGATGAACAATGTGCGCACCCCTCGCCATCCCACAGATCTGTCCATGGAGTTGCAGAGCTGCAGACGAGGCAGGGTTAGTGGGAAATGGGAGGGGAAGAAAATGGGTAAAATAATAAATCTTACTGCTGTACATTGTGTAATTCATTGGGGGATAAAATGATGTAACAACAGTCAATGTAAACCAAAATCACCAACCAATTGAGGGCTAGATTCAAACTCACACTGAAAACCAAATTACAACAATTGAAATCACAGGCTGTTCCAACTTGCATAAATTTCATCATGGCAACTCATAATGTAACTCAGTAATGTGTATGGCCTCCACGTGCCTGTGTGCACTTCCGACAACGTCTGGGCATGCTCCTGATGAGACGGCGGATGGTGCCCTGGGGGATCTCCTCCCAGACCTGGATCAGTGCATCAGTGAGCTTCTGGACAGTCTGGGGCGCTACTTGTTGGCAGCGGATGCACTGATATCTAACGTCCTAGAGTTTCTTAATTGGATTCAGGTCTGGGAAACATGAGGGCCAGTCCGTGGTATCAATGCCTCCGTCATAGAAGAACTTCCTACACACTCTGGCCACATGAGACCGGGCATTGTCCTGCACCAGGAGGAACCCAGGGCCCACTGCACCAGTGTTGTTCTGACGATGGGTCTGACTATTTCATCCCAGTACCTAACAGCAGTCAGGGGACATGGAGGTCTGTGCGACCCTCCCAGGATATACCACCTGTGGAAAAATATGATTTATTCATGTAATGAAATGTCTGTATTGTACTGATATACAATTGAGGGGACATTTTGTTAAACAGCTGATAAGATCTAGGTATCCTTTTGTCTCAACCACATGTTAATAGGTGACTGCACTCTGTAAAGGGGGGCAGACTTCTGTCTTCTTATGGCCTAGATACACTACACACGTCACATTGCATTGCCATCAGCGTCCCATCAACTTGATTTTCTACCTGCTACACAAAACCTGTTGTCTGGAAAGCAGAAAGCACTGAAAGATCCATACAAATATGAAAGACTATAGTGCTGAAATGTTTTTAAACCTTATTTATAAATTGTCTATACAGTGAATGATTTGGGGCAAACAAAAATATCGTTATCCACTTCATGTACGAGTCTTTCATCACCTTTTACCGTAAAGATATTTGTGTGTCAACTGCTTACAGCATCTACCAACAAACTGCACTCTGGAAAATCTTCTGACAAATGTAATTCCAATAGCCCACAGAGTTCAAATTAACTATAGCTACTGCAAGATGTTGTTTTATATGTGCCTTTCTTTTACCAAATTGGATGTTTAAAAAAAGGCTATAAAAATTACCAAATGTATTTCTCATTCATTTCATTCAAAAGACAGAACGAAGACAGCATGTTTTTTAGAATACTTTAATAAAAAGCCTTAATCCTCATCATATTGCAGGAAATGTCTCTTTTTCTGACTTCAGTGGTTGAGGATTTAGGATGTTATTGGGATCTGCATTAGCTTCTGCCAAACACAGCAGCTGCTCTTCCTTGTGTCCACAAACCTAATTTCTCTTCATTCACGGTTTATTTCCCTAATATAGGCCACCAACAAATATCACTATTAATCCATTCCCCTTTCATCCAACCTTAATCAAATAAACAGACTGGTAATGGCAAGATGCCTATTTGACAATAGGAAGACTACCCTGTTGCCACAGATAGTACTCTGAGCCAGGCAAGTATGAGTAACGATAAACAGACAAACCCCATTTATGCAGTTACCCATGAACTGAGCCAGATGGTCCACCGGATGTATCACCCTGATGCATCCGGCTACGACTTCCACAACCCACAGGGAGTGCAAAGCCTATGAGACAACATGGAACGGGGCCGTCATACTGTTGAGTTTCAAATGGATCAAACATCTCATCTCAATAAAAAAACATCAGTAAAGTATGTTACAAACAGAATGGAAGGTAAACTTTAGCCTTAGCCAAAATTTCACAAGTTCTTGTTGTTGAGAAGTAGTTCAGACAAGTGGTATTTCTGCGAACACGGTATTCTCTGTAGGCGTGTTCAACCTTAAACATTCATGCCTGGTGACCCAGTAGGAGAAATTAGGAATAGAAATCACTTTCTTTCTCGCTGATATATGAAGACAATAGAATGAGGCAAGAAAAATAATAATTACTTTTTCACTATGAAGGATGGTTTTTGGGTAACTCTGTTATCATTACGAGATGTATATACCTATTTAATGTTTGGAATTACTAGATCAAGCAATGTTGTTGAAATGTGTATGGGGAGAAATAGGGGCTGTTTTGCAGATGGGATAAAACACGTGAGCCTTATTCAAAAGCAGTAATCACAAAGATTTTCATGGTCAAATTGTTAAGCAACAGATTTACTTTTCCATATATAACCCTAAAGCTACACTGCAGCCTTTAAGAGTTCAGCATTTCCAGCAGACACCAGCCATTAAGAAATGCCATTTTTTGTGTTGCGTCCAATGGCAGCGTCCAAGCTTCACCAAGCACTGAGATTCAATTACCGATGGCTGACACAGGCATTCATTCCGTCTTGTGAATGAAAATAATCCAAGATATATTGATTTTGAGAGGCAGATTGTGTGCTTTGACAACAAAATAGTGTAATTGACATATGCCCCTTCTGTAGAAATAAATGACAAACATAAAACTATATTTGGCAGTAGCTTATACAGTAGTTAAAATTTGTAGCACTGTGTGCTATTGGAGTTGCCTGTGCATGCATCTTTCATAATGCTCTCTGTTTTCAAAACATCATGCTCTGTGTAGCATGTAAAATGTCATGTTGACAAGAATCTGATAGCAATGCAACACGGCGCATTGTCTGCATCTGGGCTGTTAGTGTGTGAGCCGTAGCATTGCTTGGTCAGTGGTTGGCACTTGAAATGCATGACTAGTTTGAAAGTCAGATTAAAACTTTCTCAGCACAAACAGAAAGTATATACCTTTTCCCATTTATCTTTTTTTACAAAAGCAAGCATTTACAAATCTTGCAACCAAATTGCTCTGTTTTTGTGACAGCGTGCCCCTAAATGTAGTCCTACTCTATATTTTGGTGGCCAAACTCGTCCTCATAGGTTTCATAACCAATCAAAATGTGTTTTTCAATCTTATACATCTGTTCAATAAAACAGATGTATAAGATAACTTTAAGTAACTTCATGTGGACATTGCTGTTATACAGTATGTCTTGATGCAGAAAAGCTTTTGGTCATGTAGAATAAGTTCTTTTATTTTTGACATTTTTCCTGACATTTATCCCCTTTCAAATCCCACTTACCCTGCCAGATCTGTGGGATGACGAGGGGCGCTCACATTGTTCATCCAACCACATGTCTCTGAACCGCTGATTCTTTTCTCACTGCTCATCCAACATGGAAGCCTTTAGTCAGACATGCCCAAGATGATTACACTTACCAACTATACTTTTTTTTCTACCATTTTCCTCCCTTCCCAGTTCCCTCTCAAATCCTGCCCCGTTGGCAGCTCCGCAATTCCTTGGACAGATCTGTGGGATGACGAGGGGAGCATGCATGGTTCATCCGCCAGTCCTTTTCACACTGTTCACCCAACAAGGAAGCCTTTAGTTGGATCATGCATGGGATGATTATGTTAAACCAACTATACTTCCATGATTGAAGTTACAGTTGCCTGATCAGAACACAAGGAGTCACTGGAGAGCGACGTGGCAGGATAGATTATCTGACATATCTAACCCAAATCCCTGGCAGTGCTATGCCAATTTGTGCTGCCTCGTGCATGAGGTTAGGAAGTCAGAGAACCTATAGTCAAACCACTGACGATCATGACGTAGACTGTCCTGCAATGCATCGACTTAGCCCACTATACCATGCGGACCCCCTAGGGAAGGGTATTTTTGTCACGTTTTGTCTCTGGTATATCTCTCATAAGGTCTCATGTTTCAAAACATAGTTATAACACCAATGACATTCAAAATAAAATGTATCTGATGACTAAAACCTCATCCAGTCTCTCTGGTACCAAACTACATAAACAATCAACCAAGTAAATAGAACAGTGATACATGCATTCCCCATTTTAAACAACCCTAGAAAAAGATACTATTACTTTCTCGTGGATTACATTTCCTAAACAATATCCTTCCCGATTTGAAGCTAACTTCTACCCTCTGTTGAACAAACTGTAAGGCACCATACCATTTTGGAGAACACCTCTGCCATCTTTAGTGGGAAGCCATTAAATAGATTTAATCATGAAATTACTTGACCTTTTCCAGAACATCCCTATATTTATACGCAATTTATTTTTTAAACAGCTGGACTCAATCTTACATGAATTCATATACAATTCTAAATCCCACAAGATAACCTCTGCAAATCGGAGATTGAGTAAGGATTGGTCCTTCCCACATTTTATATCGTAATACTTGGCCAATAACATCAGCGCTGTTGTTTTTTCATCTTAACAATACGCCGGGTTACTCCAGTTGTCTTAAAATGGATTATGGGATTTACCACCTCTCTTCTATTGGCAATATGATCTGTTTTTTCACTTAATAATCATAATCCCAAGTTACATAGTGCACTCTGTATCTGAAAGCAAATTCTGGCTCATTATGCCTTTAGGGGTTGGTATATGTGTATATGTGTTCACATGCAGCAGTCATCCCCACTCCACCACTGTCCTGAAGAAGTATCATTCATCTTCCGTTTGTTGATTATAGCTTTCAGTTGACAGCAGGGTCGTTTGTTTCCAGTCCTCTGTGTATTTTGCCCAATAAATCAGTTCAGATGGATCAGAGAGTAGAAAGAGTCTTGGGCCACAGTGATGCTTAAAAACAGAGAATTCCTCTAGCGCCTTGAAAGCATCAACCGAGAACTGTTGTAGCCATGGGCATGTTCAAAACAACCAGTATTCCACTGTGCTTGTGGCGTCTCCAGAAATCAATACAGTCCACTGGACACCAGCGCTAGAGACATGTGGGAGTCCAGTTCAACCTGTGAAGAATTTAGAACTGTATTAGTCTGGGCTGCAGCTGTTTTGAAATTGCCTTATAGGAACTCAATAATATTGATTATGTGTTGCCATTCCTCATCCGTGGAGGACACATCTAACGTTTTATTTTTTTTCAATGCAGGCCATGGATTAGGTTGAGTAAAGCATGTTAATAACAGTGCTGCCTGAAAGTATGTGAAACCCTTATGCAGTTATAGATTGCTTTACTGTTCACCATGACATTTAACTAAATCCAGTATTTTGAATGTGACATAGCAGGTATATATTACCAATTCCATATGTTGGTTCAGAGGAAATCATGCATGTAGTAGAAAAACTTTTTTTAATTTAAAAGGAATTAGTACACACCAAGTTGCATTGATTAAATCAAATAGTTAAGTAGAATCAGGTGAGTAAATTCAATTATGCACCAAAATGAACCAATCAAATGAGAGATCTTTAGAATTTTGGTTACTCTGATGAATAGAGATGAGGACACTGATCAGTTTGGTGTTACTCATACAGTCGACTGCTATTAAAAGCATGCTGAGTGTAGAAGAGCTCTTGGAGGACATCAGGAAGAGAGTCGTGAGAGCACCTCAGTCTGGGGAAGGCTATAAACCATCTAAAAAAGACCAGTCCACTGTGTGGCCAATAATTTACAAACATAGAACATTTAACATGGCGGCAAGTCGCCCTGGAAGTGGACGCCTTTCCAAAATATCCCCAAGAGCCTCAAGAAAAATAATTATGTAAATTGCCAACCCAACCATGAAATCTGGAGATTTGATGCAACTCCCTTGCTGCGTCTCAGATCACTGTACATTCCTTCAACAATAAGAAAAACACTGAATCGAAATTGCATCCATTGGAAGGGTTGCTAAGAAGAAGCCTCTGCTGTAGAAAAAGAAACAGCCCATCTTTGCCAGAGATCACCTGGAAAAACCTAAATGTTTCTGTAAGTCCATTTTCTGGACCGATGAATCTGAAGTTGTCGTATGTGGACACACTCAAAATGTCAGTGTTTGATCTGGGGCTGCTTTTCCTCTGCTGTACCTGGACCACTGCACATCTTTTAGAGATGCAGTTATACCAGGAGATTCTTAAATAAAAATTCAGAGAATCATTCAAGGAGCTAAAACTGGGCCAATAACAGGGACTTCCAACCAAACACTGACCCAAAGCATTCAAGCAAAACTACCAAAGAATGGCTCTTTGGAAATTAGATTAGTGTTTTTGACTATGAGATTCTGTGGCAGAAAATTAATCACATACATACCAGACACCACTCAAACCTCCATTACATGCTGTAGTAGTGGGCAAACACTCCCTAAAATAAATGTCAGAGACTGAATAGTAAATAGAAGAGACATTTACTGCCAACGGAGGTGCCACAAACTATTAAATAACATATTATTTTAACCACTTTTCAACTAAACAATGAAATATTTTATGATTTAGTTTGTGTTGTTTATTTGGAATTTTCTTATTATGAATTGGGGTTTAGACAAGTATTTTATTAGATTATTATGGTATTTATTACAAAAATCATGACCATCCTTGTAAGGTTCACGTATGTTGAAGCAGCACTATAGTATACTGTAACCTTGTGTTTCCAAATTGTGTTCAGTGAATTTATTCTGGATATTCTGTAGTACTGATGGTTCAGCCCTGATCCCTAGAGTTTCGCATGTGTCTTAGATGTTGGTACAATGTTTGTGTAAGACTGAGTTAGTCTTTGAGTTCCTAAAGCAGTGGTCCTCAAACCCTTCCATTGAGGGCCTAGTGTATGCAGGTTTTCGCTTTTACCTTGTACAAGCCTGATGGAGTTGCTCACTAATTGGTTAGGATCTCCCCTCACCTGGCAGTCTATGTCCTAATTATGCTCTAATTGAAGGGAAAGACCAAAAACCAGCATACACTAGGCCCTCCATGGAAGGGTTTGAGGACCACTGTCCTAAAGGTTATCCATGATCATGTGGTAGAGGTCGGTAGAGTACCAGTCCTACCAGATACTTTGATGCTCACTTTCTCAAGTAGCGATCCAGTGTATTACAATGCACATGTCTGATGATTCTGGTCCAATTAGGTAGGCGTTATACTGTTTTAAGGAGAGCTTTCTCATGTAACAGATGGTTGACTAATGTTTTCCTTAATTTGCAAATTCTACAAAATTATTTTCATAAAACATAAGAATAGTTTTAGGTGGTCATACTGTTGATGATTTAGAAATATAATTTATTTAAGTAAGTGTGTGTGTGTGTGTGTGCTTGTGTGTGCTTGTGTGTGCTTGTGTGTGCTTGTGTGTGCTTGTGTGTGCTTGTGTGTGCTTGTGTGTGCTTGTGTGTGCTTGTGTGTACTTGTGTGTGCTTGTGTGTGTGTGTATACCAAAAATAAAATGAAATCACACTAAATTGTCTCTATACTGCTATGCCTTTCTATTTCTGTATATTAGTAAATCAAAAACAAATTGATATACATATTTAGTAAATAAACAAATATTTTTATTTAAAAAAATAAAATAAACAAAATGATTTTTGTCAGTAATTACCACGTATGTACCTGAGCTTGGAGAAAATAATTGTTATGATGGATGCTGTAACATACTGTAATTCATCATATTAGTTTGTAGGGAAAGTATTTGAAAATCCTTGTTGAATTCAAACAATGTGCTGACGGGTTCACAACTATTTGTCATTGTTTACTCCTTCAGAAACTGACACAGTCTTTTTCCTGAAGAAGCATAAATTCCTGCAAAGGCTACAAACACTCTAGAACATGCAGCAAGTTCAGAAATTGTGTTGTGTTAAAAATGGTGCGGAAAGGTAGTCAACAGTTAGAAATGAGGCCCGGTAGAGAAAGGTGGTGATGAAGGTGGGTCTGCTCACTGGGTTTGACATCCAGCAGCGTGGTGTTGAGAACCCTGATCCACACCAGGACGTTTGAGCTAGGAGGAGAGGTGGCAAAGGGATCTAAGTAGGATGTAGCCTTCAGTCCAGCACCATGCCCATGCCACTCAGGATAACAAGCAATTAAGGTTGAAAAGACGTTGAAAAGATGTCTCTGTGGTTGAAAAGACGTTGAATAGATGTTGAAAAGACGTCTTTCAAAATATTTTGCTCAGTGGGAGGGTTTTCTACCCCTGGTTCTCTGTAACAACAATACAAACTTCTTGCTCATCGGTGTCGTAGCAGCCCACGTTTTCTTGTCTTCCCCTTTCAGACGCACCCCATGTGAAACATCCCTTATCTTTCTTCACTCTCCAGGAACTAGGAAAGATCGGCGTGATCTTCAACGTGGGAACGGACGACATAACCATTGACGAGCCGGCCGTCATAGTTAGTGATGGCAAGTACCACGTTGTGCGCTTCACGCGCAGCGGTGGCAACGCCACGCTCCAGGTGGACAACCAGCCCGTCATTGAGCGCTACCCACCAGGTAAGGCACGGGGCCGGACAACTTGACTCAGAGGACCGGGGGATTGAGGGAAAGGGAGAAAGAGAAACAAAGAACAGAAGTAGAAGAAAGAATTAAAGAAATGTAAGGAAATGAACTGAGTCTGTATTTTCGAAAACACAAACATTTAGGATGGTGCATGGTTATTGCAATTCCAGCTCGAGCCATCAGACATAACATTTCACATAAATTCATGGGCAGTTGTTGAGAACGCTTGGCAGGAAAGTACAAATGGAATTGGAAATGTGCCTTCTACAACAGTATATTTATTTATTTTCTGCACAAACTACCATTCAGATTTGATATGTGCCAATTTACTTATTTTATGTATTCAGAGGACTTTATGGAGTCCCTGCATGGAGGGCCCACATAACTATTGCATAAACAATCTAATAACAATCTGAAATGGACACATTTCCCTCAAGCTGCCTTGCTGAACACACCCAGCAGAAGACATTTGGTTTGGATCCTTCACAGTATTTGTAGCAGCCAGCTTGGCTGGGTGGTGGGGTGGAGCAGAGAATGGGTTTTACAGGACCTAGAATCACTGATGGAGTGCAGGATGGGCGTGGCAGGAATGGGCAGAGGAGGAGGAGTCAGAACAGTCTGACATGTGATTCGGGTCCCTCGGCCTTCACGTTCACTCCCTCTTCTATGCCATCTCTGCACTCCAACAAATCAGCTCGCAGAACTACATCTGTCTATTAACTGCAGCCTTACGATTTATGTAGTAGCTCATTGTTTCTTTTCAACTCGCATTTAACCGAGCTAACATTAAATAATTATGCAAAATAGTTGCAAAAACGGATCTAGATTGTAATTGATGCTGGCAGTTCAGCTATTCTCTACCTGCATTAGCGTTGAGGTCTCAGTCGTTCTGACAGAGAACTCTCTCCTTTTAGTCTATAAATATATTTCCTCAGGAAGACATCTTCTGGATTTTTTTTATCTGATCCCATCCTAACCAGTATTGTCTTGTTACACAACACCCATATTTGGCATTTAATAGTAGCTTTAAAGTAGAAGTCAAGGACCTGTTTAAGATTAGCTGTAAGACTTTACACCACTGCATTGGTTCGGCAATTCAAAGTTTCTATCAAGTGGAGGGTGTCTCCTGGCTGGTAGTACAAAGGCTGTTTAATTCTATAATGGCTGCCTTATCCATTCTAGCAGTCCACGTCTGGGGCACCGATCCCGTCTGTAATTGGCCCAACTATAATATTAGCACTGTAGGATTGAAGCTGTAAAAATGAAGAGCTATGAGCTAGATGAGAGATTTCAGACCAGAAGTTCAGGTGCCAAATGGTCCATCTCTTGGAGCATTTAATTATCTGGTGCAACATGCTAAAACCTAGCAGATCTCAGCAGTCGCTTACACCCAGGCTATGGATCCATGCTAGGCCTCTAGGAGAATGGACTTCCATTGAGATGGTGACATCCAGAAATTGTCTTTCTGATAGTAACTGATGTTGTCTTTCTGATTGTAAAGGTTTCCACTGTTGAATCATGTTATTCTTTAAATGCATGCATTAATCCTTTCTTGCTGTTACTTCCCAATAAGATGTTCTTCTATTTTCATGTAGCCTTTAGACCCTGATTCTTTGCTAAACAGGTCATAACGACACCGATCCCCTTAAATAACCAGCTCAGTGAATTATAAATAGACCTAAACATCATTCTAACTAGTCTACCCTGTGTAACTTTCCCCCAACTAAACCACCAAGTAAAGGACAAGTTACGTTTAACCTTAAACTGGGTTAAAATGGATAACTTGATAAACGTGTTAGCCATGATACCCTGTCTCTAACCATGTGATGTTTCAACTTCCAGACTTTAACCTTTGACCTGTCTCTCCAAACTCTTTGAAGGGAACTTTGATAATGAGCGCCTGGCTATTGCTAGACAAAGAATCCCATACAGACTTGGTCGGGTAGTTGACGAGTGGCTACTCGACAAAGGTAAACAACAGAAATGAATTAATCCATTAAACAGTTACTAAATCCAGTTCAGTCCCTCTGTCAAATCCCTGTAAGAGGTACAAGGCAAAGTGACCAAGGACCAGATGCTGTTACCTATGTATGGTACTGAATTACAGCTGACAGCATATTGGTTTGTGTTTGTCTGGACAAAAATGTATATGGACTCTGGATGATATTGACTGTGATGAAGAGCTATATATTCATAACAGCCATAACAACTGTTCCACTTTGAGTAACTTACTGTACCTTGGGTCACTTAAAACATATTTACCACATAAGTAACAGCACAGCTACTTCCAGGTATTCTTTGCAATCCCCAGAACATCTGGGAATACTGTGCCTCTTCAGAGATTTTAAAATCAATTAACGAAATAAACATTCCCCTGACTAACCCTCCAACAACGTCCTTCCTAATTACTGTGTTTAATTAGATGCTGTCGATTTTTTTTTTCACCTTGTTTATATCTGTTTATTATTCTTGTGACATAAACATCCTAAAATGATAAATCACCTGTTAACCAACTGGATTAATTAGCTGCTAACGGAACATCTACAGTAATCTTTAATTTAATGTTTGTAGTTCTTGAAACAATGTGTGACAATATCCCCACCGTAAAACCCTCCATTTAATTTCCCATCCTGGTCTTTCTAAATTCAAAAGTATATTGGTCATCTTTAGCCATTTAGATTATTGGCCACGCTAACATCCTCAGGCTAATGTGACCCCCCTAAACACCAATACATCTATACCTCCAGATACCTGCCCGAATGTTCTGGCAACCGTATCGCGGACATGTTCGGGAGCTCAGGCTCTGACAGACCAATTAGATTACTGTCACTGCAACACTCAGCTACATAGTTAATCAGCATTCTCCTGAGACGGGCACATTCCATTAGCCTCTGTGAAACATGCTGATCTCTCTGGGAGATGATGTAACAGTAAGTGCTCCTCAGTGTTGCTACCTGCTGTGTATCATACTGGAGTCACATAACCTCCGAGCCATAGAGAATGGGAGAGGATAGAATGCACTCCCTTCCACCAGGGGGAGTCAGTTCGCACATTAAAGCGTGTCCCAGCCGAGCACGGATTGGTCAACCGACCTCTGTCTGAGACAAAGGGGTAATGCCCTTCACCGTTGCATCGATTTAGACAAAATGACTTCCCACAACTCTCGCTTCTCTCTGCACTCTCCGTAAAACAGCTAAAGTGAAATGATACGTGTTAGCGTGCGTATCTTGCTAAGATGCTGGCAATTTCAAAATCCCATTTTTGACCATATGACCAGGATTAAGCCAATAAATTTGCTTTTAAACACTAATCTCAAGAAAATACTTTGATCTAACATTACAACTAACCAAAACTTCCCCTAAGAATATACTGGGCCAATATCTGTGACCAATAAGACAACTAAATAGAAAAAATAACACTGTTATTGAATTGAACATTCCAGACAAGCGTACCTTTACACTGTAATTCCAAGTTCCATGTCTGTTGCTAAAGCCCTTCAGGGTATCTTGCGCACTCTAACTCATACTCTAACCAAATGTCTGCTTGTTTGCATCTGCCTCTCTTTCTACCTCACTTTCTCCCCCAACAATGTTGCTCGTTTCACATGACCTCACTATAGGACGACAGCTGACCATCTTCAACAGCCAGGCCGCCATAAAGATTGGCGGTCAGGATAAGGGCCGGCCGTTTCAGGGCCAGATCTCTGGGCTTTATTACAACGGGCTGCAGGTTCTGAAGCTGGCTGCAGAGAGCGACCCCAGCGTCCAGGCCGAGGGGAACCTCAGGCTGGTCGGAGACTCTCTGTCGGTGTTGGCCACTGAAACCACCTCCACCACGCCACTAGCCGCCTCCGACATGTCCACCACCATCATGGAGACCACCACCACCATGGCAACCACCACCACCCGCCGACAACGCTCACCTAGCATGAGGGACAGCATCTCCCAGGTGAGAGGGATGACCGGGGGAGGGGGCACGCAGAGGAAGGGCTGGGTACCTGAGGCCTGTTGAATGTTATTAGTCACCAATGTTATGTTATTAGTCACCAATGTTATGTTATTAGTCACCAATGCTACATAAGAAGGTGTAGTGAAGAGCTGGCTAGTGGTTTTTGTAATAGCATAGGGATTTTGTAAAACATGACTAATTTGAAAAAGCAAAAAAAGACTTAATGTACTGCGATGACTTGGTGTCTCGGGACAAGATTGTTTATTTTCTATAAAGAGATGATTAAAAAGTGTTTCGCCCTACAAGGACTGGTGTTGAATGGCCCTGTATTACACAGATGCTCTACCTCAATCTTCCCACAGAAGGGTAAATAATCCTGCAGCAACAGAAAATGTTAATAGTTGTTTCCATGGTTGTTATTTTAGTAGGGTTAAATTTTTTCATTAGGGCAAATCACATCTGAAATTGTAAAGTGGAAATTACAAAGTTGAACACACTACAGTATATTTTCTTGCTGTGCAGACATGTTGATCAAATTAGGATATGGCATATGTAAGGAACTGTACCATATTTGTGGTGTCACACTGTGGGAGAGCCAGTGCAACGGGTGAAGGCATTAGAAAAACCACAGCAGAATGGAGAGTTCTGGAAATGCTCTCAGCCAGACAGACAGTGTCCATTATCATGGAGGAGACTGACACTCCATCTACATTATAACTAATTCAGCCACTCAACCGTCAGGCAAATCAGAGAGCTCTGCAAAAACGACCCTTAAAGAGCACTTTCACAGTAACAATCTCTCACTTTTTAAATTCCTCTGAACATTCCAACATAACCATGCTGCTTGGCTTTGCCAATAAGAGGCAGTAATTACTCGTTAAAAATGAGAGCTTTTCGATAAGGAAAACAAAGCACACAACCTAGGCTCGTCTTTGAATGTAAGCTAGCTTGCTCTTTATTGAAAGTGTTATTTTTTTCCGGTTGCTTTCTCATTCAAATGAAAAACATTGTCTCTCTTTTGGGGAAATTAATTCAGTTTCATTTGTATGTTGTGCCTTTTCAATGTCGTGTTTACAGTCCGCAATAGTTACAAACCTGCCGACCCTGTGAAAATCATTGTGTTAATGTTAAGACTCCCTCTGTGATGTGACGCACTCGTTTCTTATTTCAAAGCTGCATATTCACAATAAGCAACAGATTTACCAGATCTTTTAGCAGTTAGAGTTTACATTTCCTGTTCTATACTGACTTGTATTAAGGGTGCCTTTGGACACGTCCGTTTATACTAAACATCTCAAAAACATTCAGTTTGAGTTGTCAGGAGACCTCCATCGGCTAATACACCCAGGTTCCGTGGATTAAACCATATTTGTTCAGTGCTCAACGTTGTTGATCAGTAGATGAAGGAAGGTCAGGCTCAATAACAATTTGTGCCAATCATGGCTAAATTGGCTATTTCCATATTCAGCAACCCAGTAGTTGTTTAAATGAATGTTGATGAACCTCAATGCATTCTCTTGTATAGATCCTTGGAGTACCCTTAAATCCAGTCTTGCTGAATATAATTGACCTGAAACAGACCAGCAGAGCGGTGGGGGGGCACTGAGGGACCACCTCAGAACTGCTGTCATCATGCTCCTGGCTAAATGTCGCTAACTACCACGTTTGCCCTTTCAACACATGAACATTTTCACGTTAATGGGCTGTTTGAATATTCAAACCAGCATCAGTCACTCGGACAGTTGATGTTGTCAACATTTTGAACCATATGGAGATGTAGTTTGTTGCGTTTTCTTTCTCTATTTATTAGTAATTAGTAGCGAGAAAAGCTTTCTTCCATTACTGGGCAATCCACGTCTCTGTTATGATTACTATTTCTGCTCTAGTCCCTAGGGTCCTCAAAGGACAGCAGGACTCGTCCCACGAACACGTTGTACTGAACAATACAGAAAATCAGTCATTCAAACAGTCAAGTCCACCCGGACAACATTCACCATTAGACAACAGTGGAACATGAAACACTGTTATCGTTTTTTCAGGTAGTGGGTTTCGTTGAAAGGAATTTGTGGATCAGTCTCTGGGCATAACATTAGTCATGGTGTCGTGGCATAAATGAATCCCTACAATTCCTCCATAAAACAATACACTGGTCTCATGAAACCACATGCATTGTATACCCAGACGAAGGAATGGAGGAAGTGATTGCTTTATGAATGCAGGCAGGCAGATCTAATTTGCAGCAATACAGCATCTTTTAATTAGAGAATTGAAACACCAAAACGGTGCTGTTGTTAATGTGGGGATTAGGAAAACACACGTGAATGGAGACAACCGCTATTTTGCCGACGTAAACTGAATAGCAGTTGTTCTAACCACAAAAAAGCTGTTGTTCTAACCACAGTTCTAATGTGTTATTTAATACGTAAAAAGAAAAAAAAGGTTTAAACACCTTTCAAACACTAACCATGTCTCTAAAAGCATATGACAGTAAACGCCCTGTAATAGCAGATGCTCAGTAAGCATGTCAACTTCCAGCTATTCTAAACGCATTCCATTTAACTCTGTAAATTCATTGATATGGTACGACAGGCCAAAGGCTCTTTCCTCCAGCTAAATAAGTTGATTAAGCCTGTCCATATGATAATAAAGGAGATAAATTGCTGTCAATCATGGCCTAACTGGTTACTTCCAATATCAAACGTCCCTGTCTATGTAAATGTAGGTCATTAGCATTGATTTACATAGACTAGCCCATGTTGAATTTAAATGATCTTTCTGAAGGTCATAATGGAAGCAGCTTTAGGTTTGGCTACTCCTACTGGTTGCATGTGGTAACTACATTTTTCTCCCCTCCATATTTTGTGATGGTGCCTTTGTCTTGTAAATACTTCAGTTTGTCTGTTCTTTTGATATTCTATATTGATGAATGATACTGCATGACAGTTTAATACATGTTTGAATAGAACACATTGCCATAGAAACAGTGATGACAATCTGATGAAAGATGCTTGGAGAAGAGCTCTAGGCAGGCCACTGATAAATGAACTATGGGAAAGCTGTCAAATACTGGTGCCTCATATCAAACAAGTGCAAATGTGATTGATCATGAGGCTTCAGTGCCCTGGCACTTGGGTATAATTGCATGTGTTCACATAATCCCCAGGTCAAATTATATATGTATGTATAGCAGCTTCTGTCTTTGTTTTGTACATGTATCTACGGAAGGTATTGGACAAGTAAAAAGATCTGCTTCTGTTTGAGCACAACCATGACGTCATAGAACTAGTAAAGTTAAATTGAATCCCTTCCTAAAATGGGCTGCAATTTCTCCAGTCGTAGTCTTTTGCCGGGGGCACGTGTGTTGGGATCTTAGACCACTACACCAAACACTGCTACACAATGTTGCATTTAACAATGCTGGTAAGATACAGTACTGTAAGGATCACAAAGCACTGACACTTTGTCTTATCCACAGTCTCAGAACTCTGACGACATCTTGGTTGCTTCTGCCGAGTGCCCCAGTGATGACGAGGACCTGGAGGAATGTGAGCCAGGAACAGGTGAGTCTGTCAGCCCTGACCCGGGGAATACCGCCTAGCAGGGCCTTTAAGAGGGAGACAGCACAATCACCTACAAGATGTTTTCCTACACCAGGGACCAATAGGCTAGCTGTAATGGGCTCATGGATACATGGTGCGTGCTGTGATTTAGCCTTAAGTCTGTCATTTAGTCAGTTCTTGCTGATAGTTATCTCCCCAGCTAATGGCCCCACTGTTAGGGGAATCCCATTCCTGCCAATAGCTAGCTTGCAATCTTTTTTCAAGATTATAAAATATTATCCTTTGTGCACACCACCCCCCGTTAATAAAATAGAAAAGCTAGTGAGGGAAACAGCTGGGACCTTGGCGTTGTCCCACAGCTGGTTGGCAGAGACAATGCTCATAATAACAAGGTCATGAGAAGCTCCATCCCTGGTGTTTGTGGATGACTTACCGGTCGTAATATTACTACTGCCGTCAGCTCTTCTGACCTTTTCAGAAAGGCTTCACATTGCCCAGTGTGAGCTGTCAAAGTAAGGCTAAAAAGAAGTGTGAATGCCCATTGTAATAAAGGTCAGGGAGAAGCTTGGAAAAATCTGTTACACACCTTTCTTTTGAGAAAGCACCGCTTCCAAGTTCAGTCACAAAACACGTTTTCTCAAGAAGTGTGTTAAATGTACAAAACGGTTGTTATTTCTGTTTAGATTTTTTAGACAAACCGTGCTCTTGTTTTTATGCAAATGTTTCACATTTCAGTAGAGTTAGGAGATTGGGCCCATTGACTTGTTGTAATTGACTTCCTAATATTGATCTTTTTTTACATGGTTTTAATGTTTCTATTGTGTAATACACTTGTGTCATTGCTCTTTTGTTTGATAATAAAACTGTATTTATTGTTTTGCTTTATATTAAAACTGTATTTACTGCCATGAGGTTAGATACATGAATTAAGCTTGAGTTGCGGTTATGTGTCTATGAGCATGAAAACTAACAAATCTTGTCACTCACATGCACAAAACCGCCTACAATTGCAACTTAAAAGAAGATTCATATTAATGTTATGCAGCTTTTTTTAAATGTGTTTTTCTCTTCATGCAAAAATCATGTGGCAATATTGATGTACGTAAGTGACCTTATCCCATGGTTTGCTGTGTGTTCTTAAAATAAAGATAGGTCCAGAAATGTGAACTTGTAAGCAAATTCATATAATTGATAACGCTACTGTATAATTACATTTAAATATCTTCCATATCAATTATCTTGCCCTTACAGTGCCTAGTATTACATTATTTTGGAAACAGCCTAGCTACTAAATGGGCACATTGTGTTTGTAATGTAATGAGCACAATTGTTCATTAGTCGTGTCTGGGGTCTGGTAATGCTCCACTAAGCATGTCTCCTCCTCTCTCTCTCTTCTGTAGGAGGTGAATTAGTGTTGCCTATAATAACAGTGGACTCCCTTGAGCCCCCATCCATCGCCACCCGTTTCCCTGCTCTCCCCCCTCCTCCTCCCACCTCCCTGTCCCCACTCGAGACCACCAGAGAGTCCCTGATGCTGTCCAACCCACTCCCTTCGTGCCCCCCGGACCAGGAGGACTGCGGTGACCCCGTGGAGGTCTCTGCCTTCGGTTCGGGGGAAATGACGGAATCTGATGACGAGGACTTTTACAAAAACTCCCCCCTGGTCACCGACAGGACAGTCCTGCCTCCTCCGCCCCCCGCCGGTGGGGGCGGGGCCCAGAAACCCCCTAAACCCCGCCCACCCCCTGCTCCCACCACCAACCCTGACCAGCTCCACATCCCCGCGGGCAAAATGAACACCCGTGACCAGGTGCTGCTGCCCCCCGCCCCTCCGTCCTCGCGGAATACACCAGGACTAACTTACCCACCCAATTTCCCCCATGTGCCCACAGCGAACCCCACGGCCCCCGGGGAGAAGGTCATGCACCCTGGCCTGGTGGACCGGATCGGGGAGTCCAGTAGCACCACGGGGATGGTGGTTGGCATCGTGGCCGCCGCCGCCCTCTGCATCCTCATCCTCCTGTATGCCATGTACAAGTACCGCAACCGCGATGAAGGCTCCTACCAGACGGACCAGGGACACAACTTCATCAACAACCCAGTCGCCGAGGGCAATGGGGCCATGGTAAAACTGGAGAAGACCCCGGGCACAACGACAACCGCCGTGGCCAAGACAGTTACCAAGGGCAAGAAAAACAAAGACAAGGAATATTACGTCTAACTGAGCGAAGGAGAGCTTGAGTCTGACAGGCTAATCATAGAGAGTTCTCCCAATTAATTTCCCTTCCACTTTAACCCCCAGAGAAATATCCCATGTGTAAAGTCTCATTGTTACATTTGTGCCCTAATAAAAAGGAAACCAAACTCAAAAAACTAAAAAGTATTCCTATACCTTCTGGTAAAATATTAATTTAGCATTCCATGTACCAGGAGACTGTTATCAGTTAATGTACCATTCACACATGACAAGAAGCATATCCATGTAACTGTATATAACAGCCCTATCTACCAACTGTACATCTATGGTTCACAGTGAAAACGGAGCTTAGACCGGTGTACTAAAGAAACAGATGAATGTCAGCTTATCATCTCAAGTCTTCGCAATTACTTTAATGGTATCGGTGTGGACTCTAAGGTCATTAAGAAGAAGCGCAGTGCAACGTTGTGGAATTTAGCAGAATCAACGAAAGCCATACCCATTGAAGATTCCCACCAACTAGCCCACCCCATTTTGTGTTATTCCACATTCCAGGCCTCTTCACTGTCCATCTCTCCGGTTGCTCGTGGTGCTAGTTTGCTGGTTGGATTTCATTGAACCATGTATTAAGCATGACTTATATCTTTCCTTGTGGAAAATACAGGTTTTCAAAGGGAATACACAACTCTCTGTCGAATTCAGCCTACAAAACCTCTAGCTAAGTGAACGAGATGAGTTGGATACTCTCACCTCTGAATGAAGAGAGATCCACACAATGTGTGTCGTTCCATCCATGAAGAAGTCCTACAAACTTCTCAAATCTCGGAAAAGGCTAAATGCTACTGTAGCAAAGACATTGCTCTGTAAACATATTTGTAGATGTATACACGTTTATGGGATTTAAAAAAAATGCATCGCTTCTGCATTTGTTCCCTGGTGTGGAACAGACACAGAAAATACATTTAGTGTGAGATTTCCTGCCCCCACAGCTACCACTGTCAACACTAGAACCTGATCCCTTTGAGAAGTAGAGACATTGACTACAAAAAGGAATTTTGAGGAGGCGGACTCACTTTTGAAGAACTGTTTTCTGGTGGTCCCTGAGAAATGGGGGCGTGCCCAAGTTTGTGTCAAGATGCTGGCTGTCTCTTTTCTTCTTCAAAATGGACAGGCAAACAAACTGACAAGGCAGAGACACTAGAAATAGAAAAACAAATCTCTCAAAGAGATTAACTGTGTTTCCTTCAAAAGCAAATCGACCATGCATTCTGGTTTTTCTACCCACTACTAAAAAGACTATTGTGTGATGAATTATTGAAGGTTTGTGAATTGTATAGCTATTTCCCAGATATTTAGGTGTTTCTCTTGTTACCATTCCTACAGTTAATTTTTTTAATTTGCCTTTAATCAGATACAAATAAAAGAAAGAGCATTTTGTCTATGATGAGACATCATTGTCTGAGTGCAGATATCCATTGTCAGTATTATCTTGTGTTGAACAACATTCCGTTTTAGTTAAAGCCCGGGTTAGTAAGTGTATGTAAACATATCAAGACAAAGGTCAATGTTCACTCTTAGTTTTGTTTGCCATCTTCATCTCCTGTACACAGACCTGACTGCCCTCGTGTCGCTATTCTCACGCTGTGTATTACGTTGACATTTTCAATCTGTCTGTGGTTTCCTCTTATTTTTTCAGAAGTGCCATTTATTATAGACTGCTCAGAGTATATCCCTGTCCTCACTCAATGATATTGTAAAGTGTTCCTGTGAAATCAATCTTAATTATGTGTACAGTACATTGACAGAGAGGAAATACACTTGGTAATATACTTTGTACCCTCTTGAGTTGTGTGGTATTTTTTTATGAAAACAAATGAATGGGTTGCACTTTGGGGCCAATGGAATGACAACATTAGAGTTTTAGCTGTACATTGAAATGGCACATTAAGTAGGTATGCAGTTGCATTTGTCTGTCTATCTAGGTAAATTGAACTCTGGATTAGGTTTAACTGACTTGTATCGTAGACCTACAGTAGCATTGTGTTGATACATTATGAACCATTGCATTAGGTTTAACTGTCTTGTACTGTAGACCTACAGTAGCATTGTGTTGATACATTATGAACCATTGGATTAGGTTTATTTGTCTTGTACTGTAGACCTACAGTAGCATTGTGTTGATACATTATGAACCATTGGATTAGGTTTATTTGTCTTGTACTGTAGACCTACAGTAGCATTGTGTTGATACATTATGAACCATTGGATTAGGTTTAACTGTCTTGTACTGTAGACCTACAGTAGCATTGTGTTGATACATTATGAACCATTGCTTTAGGTTTAACTGTCTTGTACTGTAGACCTACAGTAGCATTGTGTTGATACATTATGAACCATTGGATTAGG
>JACXGM010003761.1:0-21833 GCA_016801145.1 Umbra pygmaea
ATATTTCTTAGTTGTGTACTTACATTATCCTAAATGTTTCCACTAACTTTCAAATCCAGAGAAATTTGTAATATAATTCAAAGACACGGGACGTTTCATTTTGTCGCCCGTAAATGGCGTCATATAACCTGTGACTGCTCTAGTTGTTCTAAGTTCCAGGGAGCCGCCAAACATAACGTGAATAAAGTTATAATTTTTTAACAATATATTACTTTGTCTGTGAACATTTTTTCTGCTGGATACGCTAGATTGGAAGGTTGTCATTGACGACGAAAACAAAACCCATGATCCCACGCAACCTCCCGACGTCATCCAAGTACATCTTTTGCTATTGTTTTGATTGAGAGCCCCCTGGCGGCCAAAAATTACATATTGCACGTTTAAATATATATTCTTCAACCATGCATTTCAATATAACCCATTGTGGGGACTCACCCTCACGGACAGGAGAATAAACTCCAAATAACGCGCACCGCCTTCTCAGACATCAACAATTATATAGTCGTGATGCCAATCAATTAACTCGCCACACGTGCGTAAAGTAACCCAGCAACTACGGCTATATAACATGATGTCCGGAAGACGGTGCGCCAAACCATAAACAATTGTTCAATAGTTCAATATTATGCCACGACTCCCAAACAGTGGAAAAAAAAAAAGGTGGATTTAAGGCCGTTTAATGGGTCATGGCTAGAACGGATACAGCTCATGTCAATGTGATGTCATACTCTCACACATTCACAAGGGCCCTATCTTGCACTCGTCGCAACGCAGTGCAAAGCCCAAACGCAAGTGTCTTTGCTAGTTTAAGGCGGAATGTCCACTGGAAACGTCGAGTGCGTTGCGACACTGTGCCGCTGTACAACCGGAAGTTGAAGTTCCCAATAAAACGAGTAGCACAACACGATAGTGACGGTCTTGCCTTGCTGATGCACATGTGCGTCAAGTCCCCACTATGCGGATGCTTATGTACGGTAAAAATAACGTGTGCTAAAATCTGACGTGTTCAGGGGACATCCCGCCTAAGACCGACACAGTTGTCAATTTTCCATCCAGCGCCCGCGTTGTTTAAATAGCAAATGCACCTGCGTCCATCTCTGCACCCATGGGCATGCTGGTCTTACAGGGAGGTGTGTTTTGGATAATTCTTAGCGTAGTGCTATCTTGAGGTATCGGAAAGTGATCGCACCATTGACCAACAAAAACCTTGGACACGCATGCGCTTCACGCTGTGCGCTTAGATTGTTAAAATAGGGCCCCAGATGTAGACGACCAGAGTTTTGTAGAAGAAATTTGACAAGACTTTTTTCAAGTTCACTTTGTTAAAGTCTCCTGCCACTATAATTGCTGCCTAAGCATATATGAAGAATCATTATACTGTACTGTATGATGGCGCTATGCTACTGTATTTAAGCTTAAGGCATAATCTCTTTCATCCATGGCATTTTGGCCATATACAGATTTGTACCAAAAAAACCTAAGATGCTTTATTGGTATTTTAATCTGGATACTGATTTGAATAATAATTAGTATTCAAGTCGTGGTACTATATATACCTCATAAACCATGGCTTGCAACCAATTAACATTCAGAATTCAAATCTTGTGGTTCATAATGTGCATTATGCATTTTATAATGAAACCATCTAATGTGTATTATAATAGGGGTCCTATTGGAAATATGAAAACACTCAATCCAAAACACTTCTGTGGACATCAAACATGATGCAGGTGACAACTGGCTCATTTACATTAAGGGATACAGACAAGTGTTTTATGTACACTTCAGTCAATGTATATAACAATTATATCAGTGTGCAAGTTACCCTGTGATATAAAACTTTTGATAAATTTTGTGAACCTTTAAAGTGAGATGAAAGTGTTGAGATTTCCAGCAGTGTCATTGGCAAGCTGAGATACTGTAATGGCAACCAATAGTGAGTAAGGAATTATTGTCAAATGACTAAAACGCTTGTCTTGATAAGCTGGGGAGGAATGCCAAACAGTACAATTTGATCTCAGGTGTTGCATTTGTTGTGCAAAGTTATGGTACAATGCATCATCTGTCAGCGTTACTTCTACCAAAACAGAGGGAAAAGAGCACTTGGTATATTCAGATTTGTAAGAAGAATAGAGCACCTGTGCATATTGTGTGTATTAGGTTAACATTACAGCTTTCCATTAAGATGCTTCAGATCTTAGTGTTGATGGCACATTATGTGTACATGTTAAAATGTGGTGATATTATATGCAGTGATGACGGCTTTGATTGGGATGATAAGGCAGCAGCATGTGTGTCAGTGACTCTACAGACTCAACACACAAACGCACAGACACGTACACACACAGCACCATCAGAGAGATAAGAAAGCCGAGACAGGAGCAGACAGTAAACATGAGCTGGAGACGCTATCAGCCTTAGAGGCAACATGAGCTGGAGGCCTGGAAGAGCACGAGGCAGGACTGTTTGGTGGGAATACTGTCATGGGCAATGGAAGAACAGAAAGGTGTGATGACACAGGGACCTAAACAATGACACTAACAAAAAACTTAAAAAATAACCTTTGTCTCCTGAGCACAAATCGTTGAGTCTCCTGAGTACAATAAAACCCAGTGAATGCTGGTACAAATCTTCTTTCTTTCTACAGTGACCTAAGGTTCTTGAAGTAGAGCCTGATGAAAAGGAGGCACCTGTGTTGCAGCACTTTTGAAAAAGATGGCTATCTGCTGTTTGGTCCACCTCTAGTGTCAAGCTGAGTGAAGAAGTGGCTTGGACCTCTTACTTCAGTCGAAAAGCGAGAAGTGAAATTGTGTCGACCTTTCTGCATCTTCTTCCCAAAGGAGGGGGACAATCTAAAGGTTCTCTCTGCACATATTATGTGATGACCAGACCAGGGAATATTTCCTATTCAGTGAGGGCATTTAGTTTAAACCACTTTAGATTTCAAGAACAAGGTCATATTGTAACCATATTTACAGAATGAAGAAAAGTTCCACAATCTGGGGATGCCCTTTAACTGAGTATCTTGAAGTGTCCTGTACTACAGAGACTAGTTGCCATTGCAGAGGTACGATCGGGGCAAATTGTGCCATTGGCTGAGACACTAAGGAGTCAGTGTTTAACCTAAGCATGAGGATTTCATTGGGATTCTCCGATTGAGTAGCCTGGAAGAGACGGATTTGTAGATCATGATTTTAAGATTGGATTTTTTTTGCATCTATAGACATGGTAATCAACACACGGCATCACAAAAGATAGGCCTGGTAGTGCTAGCAAGAGAAAACTTTTTGGTCCAAGTTGAACCTTTCTGGTTTCCATTTAGGATCCGCTTTGGAAAAAGTTTGGGCTCAACATAGGGTTCTCGTTTAGAAACAAATTAGATTTCTGTGTCTCCTTCCCCTATTTGTCTGTTTCGAAACGTAGTTCACACTCCGACCTGTGAAAGGCAGTAACACACAGCACAGCGTGGATTCTGTCGTGGGAAAGGCAGAGACAACACAAACATTCTCTACTCTTTTTCTGTCAAATAGATCTGATGAGCAGTCCTTTGAGCCATGCTGGCCAGAGACAAAATTAGGTTCACCACGATGATGTATGATCTATACACGGGACAAAGAAAACACAGTTCAGAATCACAAAATCTACCGGTCCCTTCCTCTCTCCATTTCTCTCTCACTCTCGATCTGTCGCCATGTACAGCTAGGTTAAGATGAAGATGACACATTATTCTCGCCAAGGTAGAGAGATCTCAGATAAATCTCAGGCCTCTCCCAAACCATAAAATGCAGCCACCCACACCCACAATGACTATTCATAACCATCACTGCATTAGAATTCAATTACAAATTCATGACAACCATTCCATCCACTATGTCCCTTAAAGGAGAATACTTGGGAAAGAAAGACAAACCCAAGTGTAGAAAAACAAGCCTTAGGAGCAGTCTCTTTGTAATGGCCATGCTGAGAGTTGTGAAAGGCAAAATGGAAAACATGCCCAGGGACTGGCTAGCAGCCCTGAGGAAGGCTTTACTTTACTGAAGCCGGACATGGCTTGAAACCCAGTAGCAGTGATGTTTGGCCAGCAACAAGGGTGGTTGTCATTCTACGTGATGAGAAGACCAATGCCAAAAGAAAACTCATGGGAAGGATTGTGAGGTTGGTGTGTTTGCTCTATTAACCTTAGTGTCCAGTTGGGGGAATTCATTTAGAACCTCTGACAGATGTGTGGGGACATGGGTGCCGCTTGGGGTTCGTGTTTTAATCACAAGCGAAAGATTTGAGTGGCCCACAATGACCTGGTTTAGGTATGTTTTGTTGATTTTTCTGTGGCCTGGATATGTATCAGTCCAGAAAGCCCAGGGCCAGCTCCTCTGTTCACAAGCCATTCAGCTGTCAGGACACATTAGGCCAGAGCTTCATCACACCATACTCAGCAGGCGCTCGGATTCCCTACGATGTTCCCTAGCTAACCAAATCAATTCTATCTCTCGCAAAATGTAAAATGTAATTACGTTGTTTTTTTTTCATCTTTGATAGTTGTGGCTGTTTTTTAAATGACGATGATCTATGTCTGGTGCAACATTGACAGCAGGTAAACATATTCCACAGAGACAGCTAATAGGGCTTTCAATCAGCTATGGACTGATTTTCCATCAGCTATGGCTGGCATACTCATATAGCATACAAAACTCACATTCAAAAATACACAGATTATCGCATACACAAACAAATGCATCCATACAGACAGTTTTTCCCCAAAAGATAACGCCAAATGTTTTGATCCTTTAGAGCAATGCCAGTGTTATGATTGTATTTTGTTGGTCTGTCAGTTTATCCCTCCCGCTCTGACACAATGTGACACAGGACTCCCCTGGGCTCAGAGTTTGTCTGTTGTCTTTGAACAATTCATTGCCTGAGAAGTTGTGAACAAATTCACAAGGATTCTGACAGCTCCCGGAGAGAAAGCATAAAGATAGAATGTCTTAAACAGTATACAGCAAAGAAATGGTGTTGGTATTTGTCTCAAACATGTTATACAGCATATATCAGCTAAACTGTGTCAATGCTGCCTGGTATTGATATCAAGTAGCCTTGTATGAAATTATTAATGAATTACTTATAAGCTTTATGTGATTTTCTCGATGATTCATATAGACAGTACTATTATACATTTGGTTTTTGGAGCTGGGGAACAAAATGGTACATGGTTTCTTGTGCATTTGTTTTTATACTATCCTACTGTTATAAGATTTTCACTACATTCATATATATATATTTTTATATTCAATTATATCTTTGTTTATGTGCACTGAAAGATAAACAAACAAAACAAATTATTACTTTTTTATGCATTCAACATGTCTAGTTTAAATGCTGATAAAATGCTAAAATAATTATTAATTATTTCTATGTAATATAGTAGCCTAATTGAGTTATCCTGAATTGTGTGCAAGCATCTTAGAGCTGTGGTTTAACATAAACATAGCAAAACAACAATAAAGAAAAGCTTAATTGCTTTTTCTGGATGTTTAATACTTTTCTTGCAATTTTGCAAACAATATGCTTTCTTCACACTCTTTTTCATCAACAATAATACTTGATCAAGTAGGGATAATAAATAAATTATCTGGTAAAATGTGCATAATGTGATAAGGTAACACCCTAAATTCTGCTATTTTTAATGTTTGTATTTCATTAGATCATCATGCTTTAGTTATTTTATAAAACATAAACAACTTTTGTCTGCTTATATTTAAGAGATACAGTATATGTTACTGTTAATGATTTTGCAGACAGGTGAATGTCTTAGAAATGTTGAAAGTATAATTTAGGTGCCTTAGTTGGTGTAATGGTGTAAACGTCTGACTCTGTTCTAAATGTGATTCTTATCACACTGCTAGTTCAACACAAATGCATTTAGTTAACACACGTGTGAGAGTCTAAACATTCATCAACTATACAACCATGAATTAACCGGTGCCTGACCAACACATAATAAGTCACTAGAGAATATCAGACCAGCCACCCGTCCACCATGGGCAGCAATGTACAAATTTGTGTCTCAGACTCCTGTGCACTGTCAGAATGCTTTGTCAAAGTGTAATTTATTTAGGTATTTTTTATGTTTTAAGAAAGCACTGCAGCTACAGTACATGTTAAATATACATTTACTGTTTTACAGGCCACATAAGTATTATATATTGTGAACACTGTTTTGAAAACCTTGTTTCAAAAAATGTATGGGATGAAATTTAGAAAAATGCTGTAATAGGAACTCTTATGTAGTAGAGAGAACATGTAAAACCCTAATCTCAGCCCAAACTCATTTATCAATCTCATAAATACAAATAGAGTATAAGGAAACCTACTGTAGCTGGAGTATAAGGAAACCTACTGTAGATGGAGTACACAGAGTAGCAAACAATCATAACTTTAGAGGAAACCAGCAGGTTTCATGGAACACACAGACACTTTATCTCCATGGTTATCCTACAGCCTCCATGATGGAGCTGAACTTAATGGGAGTGCAACATATTTTACAACACCTCACTCCTCCCTGGCCAATAAATAATAATGTTATAGTAGTTTTGTGTTTCTGCCTGTAATAACATTGCTACGCTTCCAACTGTTGCACTGTTTTGCTCAACAGTGCTCTCAGATGCTGTTCTCATGGCGATACTGTAACAGGAGTCCCAGAGTGGGACTCCTGTTCCATACTATGAGATGGACTCAATGTGTTTATGTACATTTAATATTTTTGTAAATATCGTTTCTGATTAGGGCCAGTGCTTATGTACTGTTTTTAGTTGTTGTATTGCTATTTGAGTTTTCTATTATGTGTGTTGTGTAGCGCCTTCCTCTCTTTCACCTGGTACTGGTAGGGACTGATTGCGCCTGATTATCAGATTACTTCCAGCTGGTAAATCCGTCCCTATATCAGTCCAGGTGAATGGAAGGAAGGCGCGGTTCATTATTATATTGTCTATTGAAGACGTGCGGTGTTGTTATCTGGTTTGGTATCTCGGTATAAGTTAAATAGGACTCTCTATGTCGTATTCCTTGCCACGTTACTTGTGAGCTGTAAGTAGACAGTACCCATATCATATTCTGTGTATTTCCAGGTAGCTATACGCGTTCGGGCCGCGGTTAAGAGCCCAGTAATTACCAGTACGCCTGAAGTTGTGCCTATATATATGTATGGGGTTTTGTCCTATGTGTACCATTCGAGATACTATAATATATAAAAACCTGCAAACATCCTCCTGCCTGTGATCTCCCTTCCTCTACACCAGTGGTTCTCAAACCTCTCCTCGGGGACCCCCAGCCATCTCACAGTTTTGTTGTAGCCCTGAACTAGCTCACTTGATTGAAGCAGGTAAGGGCTTAATGATTAGTTGACAAGTTGATTCAGGTGTGCTAGCTCTAGGATACATCTAATATATGGCATGGCTGGGGGTCCCCCAGGAGGGGTTTGAGAACCACTGCTCTACACCACACCTCAACAACATGACAGATACGTAAAAAAAGTCAGTTAACCTTAACCTTACCCTAACCTTAAGCTCACCTTATACCCTAACCTTAACCTCACTAAACTAGCATATTATCCCTGAGCTAAACAGGATTAAAAAGTACTTTAAATTGTAAACGATCGGTCTATTCTAATAAGTGTTCCAGTAGAACGGTGATTAAATGCGTAAAAAACTCTGCCTACTTAATGTGGCGAAATTCCATTAAGTACGGGTACCCACATCAAACCATGAGAATGGGTTGGCTCCTACGGAAACATTCATCTAACAAATTAGACATCCACACTGTTGGCACAATATCGAAGATGATAAAAGTGGTTATGTTTAGGTTAAATTGTTAGCTTGTCAGTAAATATCCACTGTATGTGAATACATATGGCCATTTCAACACCCATTGCAAACCAGGTTTATTGTCAAAATGTACAGACTGTCAGCTGTTTTGCTGTTATGACCAGCTGCAAATGAGATGCATAGCCAGATACCAGCCTCTGGCAGTGTTCCTGAGGAATCTTAGCCCATTCCTCATGAGCAATGGCTTCCAGTTCATTAATATTCTTGGGTTTTTCTTTTTCAATTCCCACCAGGGATTTTCTATGGGTTCAAGTCAGGTGACTGTGATGGCCACTGTAGCACCTTCTAGGACTTCTTCTGCAACCAAGCCTTGGTGGACTTTGGGGTATGCTTCGGATCATTGTTCTGTTGGAAGGTCCAATGCTTCAGCATCCTCACTGATGACATTATGTTATAATATTTTATCATAGGATTCCCAGATATTTCAATGAATCCATCTTGCCTTTTACGCATTGCAAATTCCCTGTGCCAGAGGATGCAACGCAGCCCCACAGCTTTACCCAGCTACCACCATGCTTGACTGTGGGCAGGTTGTTTTTTCCACATATGTTTAATTTTTCTTCCTCCAGACATACCACTGATCTATCATGTTGAAAAGTTCGAGTTTTGTTTAATTGCTCCACAGAACAGAATCCAATCCTCTGTGGTTTCTTGATTAGTCTTTGATTAGTTGCATCAGGTGTGCTTGAGACAACACCTGTTTTGCATGTTTGTGTTTTTGTGAGGTATTCTATTCAGGGGGTTGAAAAATTTTGAGACTAAAGAAGTCATTAGGAGTTGCATTTTCAGTTGGATTTTGGGAAACCACTTGAAGCATTCATTGTGTTGAGCTATTTAATTAGCTTTCGTTTGATTTGTTCATTGTAATTAGATGACAGTCTGTAAATCTGGATAATAAACCTGATTAGCAATGAGTGTTGAATCATTTTGATTCAACTGTATTAATTTTATTTAAATATAATGACTTGTCATATTACAAATGTAATTTGTTTTTATTTGTAACTATAAATTGTTCTAATATATTCTAATAATCAGTTGCAACTCAAAATGTAATAGAGTCCAGCTCAATCTACTCAGTAATGAAATGGTGACTAGCTGCTTTTCCATTTTTAATATTCACACATTTCATTTCTTTATTTCATGAAGCTGTGTAGTGAAGATATTGTTTTTTTAATTCTGCAATTAAAATCATGACGAATCACTGTTAAATATTACAATTTATTGGTAACAAGGTACTGTAGTCATTCCTAATAATTAATGACTAAGTAAATAACTTATTTATGAATAAATAAGTAAATAATTATTTTCCTTCAGAACTAACAACTACTCAAAATTAGTTTTTGCCTATAGTTGTTGCTAGTAACTCATAAATATCCACTGCAGCAGATTAACTTCCTTTTCTGTGGCGGTCCCCATGAGAGCCAGTTTCATCATAGGACTTGATGTATTTTGAGACTGCATCTGAAGAAAACGTTCAAAAAATGTTGTTTAACACTTTTTTGGTTACTTCATAATTCCACAGTTCATATTTTCTACAAAAAAATTACATTTCTGTTAGGGTGCCCAAATTTATGCACCTGTCTAATTTCATTTTGATGCATAATGCAAATTTTTTGTTAATCCAATGAACCTCATTTCAGTATCGAAATATGACTGTGTCCTTTAGTTATTTAATAGATCAAAATGAAATTGCTGATCCAAACAACCAATTATTTATAAATGAAAATCATGGAAATTGTCAGGGGTGCCTAAACTTTTGCATACGACTGTATCTATGTAAAACCAAATAAACTTATAAGAAGTTCTCTGAATTTTTTCAACACCTCATATAACTTCCTTGCACTTACATTCCTGCTTTTGTTATGTTCGTGCGGAAAATAGAACTACATTTGGCTTGTAGTTTTACATTATCGTGCTTCACAAATTCACTCAGAAAACCTGCATTGACTTGTAAGGAGGCATTGCAAACTGATGGCTGTGAAACCTAAAAGATGTCCCGATGGCTCTTTCCCAGGGTCCTCTCAATCAATCACAATGAAAGCTGGTACCCCCTTCTCCCTCTTTCAATACCCCTGCCACTGTCCCCAGTAAACCATTTTCCTTTGCTAAGTAAATAGAAGCAGAGTGAGAGAGAGTGGCGGAAGACTGAGGAAGCCTGGACCTGTGAGGAAACATAAAAAAACTGCCCAATTATCCCCAGCAAGGACATCACCTCTGCTTTAGATGGGAGGAGCTTCCATCCCCCCTCCCTGCCTCTCAATATTTTCTAGTGTGCCAACCACACAGGCTTCAGAACAGGCTGGGCTCCTGACTGCCAATCACATCTCCCCTACCCAAAATGGTCCTTGTGTCTTCCCGGAATCTTTTTTTATCTGATATTTCAAAGCTGCACTGTATTAAAACTCACCAGAATGTGGATGATTGTGTGTAGCCAACTGTTACGCTGGTGATGGTAGGATACAGACATTCAGCCATTACAGTCTTGCACTTAACCTAGATGGCTTCTACATACAGTAACATTTAATAGGGAAGCATGTCAAATGCAAATTGACGACATTACTTAGATATGGCAATTATATCAAAACGCTTAACTATTGCTGTCTCATTTCTGAACATGGGGTTTATAGATTACACATGAATCCAAGTGTGCTGGTCATTTCCATCCACTCTCCCGTTCATTAATTTCCATCCACTTTTATCCGGTGTCACGACACACAGAAGGATATGCTGTTCTACAGTTGTTAAAAGACGAATACACACTTTTTTATTGTGTATTACCAATACAGGGAAAACCTATAAAAATGCTCACTTGTGTATCCAACAACAACGCAAAGGAAAAATGTGATGAAAACAGCCAAGCCCAAGGCACACCAGCAGGGATTCCTAATAAGAAATATTGATTTTTGTGTTTTCTTTAAATGGGGCTGAACTGCTGGCTGTGAGAAACATGCAATAACGTTTTAAAGGTTTGTCTAACGATCTGGACACTATCCATGCTGTGAGGCTGAGGGATCAGCGCCCTAAATGTGTCAGGAAGATGAGGGCTACAGGTAGTGTCAGCGTACGCAACACACAAATCAGGCTAATGAGACCAGAAGAATTGTTGGCCTGTGTTTTGGATATCAAAATAAAATTATTTACTTCTAAACTCAGAAAAAACTGAAATTCTAATTTTAGGTCAAGACACAAAGAGACCTGCTGTCAAATCTGGAAATGAACATAGATGGTTGTACAGTTATATCAGAAAAACGCGTTAAAGACTTTGGTGTTACACTGGACCCAGATCTCTCTTTTGGCAAACATGTAAAACATATCTCAAGAGCAGCTTTTTTTCATCTCTGGAATATTGCAAACATTTGAAACTTTCTGTCAAGTAATGATTCAGAAAAGTTCATCCATGCTTTTGTTACTGCAAGATTGGATTATTGTAATTCTCTATTTTCTGGCTACCCAGACAAGACCATAAAAATACTTCAGTTAAAGGTACAATATTTAAAGGTTCCAAAACAATTAAAGGTTCCAAAACAATAACAAAAGACGTACTTTGCAATAAAAAAGCAAACATCACTATAACTATATTATATTTATTTCTTAGTTGTGTACTTACATTATCCTAAATGTTTCCACCAACTTTCAAAATTTGTAATATAATTCGAAGACACGGGACTTTTCATTTTGTCTTCCGTCAATGGCGTCATATAACCTTTGACTGCTCTAGTTGCTCTAAGTTCCAGGGAACCGCCAAACATAACGTAAATAAAGTTATATTATTTTTAACAATACATTACTTTGACAGTGAAAATTTTTTCTGTCGGAGACGCTAGATTGGAAGGTTGTCATTGACGATGATAACAAAACCCATGATCCCACTCGACTTCCTGACGTTATCCAAGTACATCTTTTGAAATTGTTTTGATTGAGAGACCCCTAGCGGCCAACAACTACATATTGTACGTTTAATGATTAACATGGCCACCAGAATTCTGACTGCAAAATATTTACAAATTACCCCAATTCTAGCCTCTCTACACTGACCGCCCATTAAGGCTAGGGCTGATTTCAAAGTTTTACTGTTTACCTACAACGCACTACAAAGACTTTCCCCTACTTATCTGTCTGATTTGGTGCTACCATACATACCTTCATTTCATGTTACATTCACAAAATGCCAGCCTCCTCACTGCTCCTAGAATTAGTAAACAAACAGCTGGAGGAAGGGCTTTTTCATATAGAGCTTAAATTTTGTGGAATGATTTGCCAACCAATGTGAGAGATGCAGACTCAGTCTCAACATTTAAGTCGATGCTGAAGACTAATCTTTTCAGTGACTTTATAATGTAGTCTGGCCCAGGGGGCAAAAAGAGTACTGCGGCACTGTTGATGAACCACCCATGCTGGCTTGCCTGGTAGGCTACCCTCTCTCTACTGTGATATCCTCGCTCCAATGCCACTCAGGGGGCGAGTCACTGGCCTGCTCATGTTGCCCCATGATACCCCACACTTGTGGGATGGGAGTACACTGTGATTGGTGGTGTGATCTTGGCAATGTGGGTGGGTCTGAATCATGCCTGTTTGCTCCCGCCCAAGGTTTTCTTCGTACAGGACCACGTCTCCATCTCCTGTCGTAAAAACAGCTTTATAAAATACATTTCAAATTATGTTCAAAAATATTTTCTAATAAACGATATTCCACGCTAATGAGATGAAGTGGAACGGCACACAAAGACAGCAGTGACTCTAACAACAGCCTGATGCGTAAGTCAGTAAGTCAAGCAGACAGATCTTTGGAAGTATCATGGCTGACCTTGTATCCTTTGACTGGGCCAGTGAAACATTGTTTCGTCTGCTGACCTTGGTTCGGCCCACGCTCGATCCAATCAGGACAGAGTGACACTTGTTCCTATGGAATGTAAAGACACTGGAAAAATATGCTTTTGTAATTGAGGAATGAGCAAACAATGCTAGCCACTCCTACTATAGCCTCTTCAGGCCGGTCAGGCGCTCTCTAAAGCAGGTGATAATGCCACCATTCCTCCGTTCTCCCACCCGACATTCCTAAGCCTTGGCTTGTCAGTGGACACTCGGACAGATTGTTTGCCTTCTGGAGAATGTGGTGGGAGTTATGGCCCTTGATATGAAGCAATGGCCGCACACACTCCACACCAAACCGCTACATAACAATGGAGCACACATTCCAAACAAGCTGCTTTGACAAATGGTGACCAGTCCTATGACAAGAGGCCAAATGTTGACCATGTGACCTCTAACAATGTGGCAACATGGCTAAAGGAAAGCCATACCACAGTTTCTAATCGTAGGATATTGTGCAGAACGTCTTCAGGTGGAAGTAGAAAAGTTTCAGCTCAAAGTCTCATCCCAGAGGTTTTGCACATCTTTTTAACATGCACATACAGTTTCTTTCTCCATTGCGTCGGGGACATTCGTCCCATTGTGTAATGGAAGTGAGGGGGGAGGCTGCTGTGTTGTCAATCAGATGGGACAGACAGCAGAGCTGATGGGGGGGATAATTGAAGGATTGTGTTTCTGTGACCAGTGCAGCTCTGTTTCTCTGGTGCACTGGGGAGCTGGTACTGAAATGTGGAGAACAACAGGGCCCACACAGTCCCATCTCTGTCACTCCGTGTTCTGCCTCCCATAAAGGACTGTCAGCTCTCTGTTTGTCTGTGTGTGCGTTTGTGTGTTGGATTGATGAGTATACCCCTGTATCACTGTTTTCTACCCATAAAACAGTTACTTTGTGTCCCTCTATCTCCCTCTGTCAGAGCAAAGACTGATCTCTCTGCTTCTGGCCCCATCATCCATGTCTAACGCCATCTGCAGCGTCTGTGGATGCGCGTGAGTGTGTGTGTGCGCGCACGTTCGTGTGTTCGGTGCACGTGTCTTTGAATTGGTTCCTGTTTACATCTTTGTGAGATATGCCATACATTACCACGAAAAACGTTGTTCTGTTGATGTTTCTTTTGAATAAAACACATTAGCTCCCGTGTCCTTATCCGTCCCAGGCACAACGTGGGAGACAGAAAAGCTAATTAAAACTGTCCGATTGGCTGGCTTCATTTGCGCCTTCACACCTGAGACCAGATGGCCACCACTCTTCCTGTTTCCAGGGCGATGGAAAATAAACATGATGCACTTGAGGCCTTTTTATCCAAGTCAAAAAAACACCCATCCCCACATCTCCTAATGGTCTGGAAAGGTGTTAATGACTTTTTTCTAGTTAATTAACCACTTCAATTAGAACTGTGTAGCCATGGCGAAACAAAGGAGAGGGAGAGAGACAAAGGCAATGGTTTAGTTTAACCATGATGCCTTTGGAGGGAAAAGCAAAGAACATAATAGTGTCTGCCTCTCCTTGTCGTCTGTCCATGGCTGGCAAGCCTGTTGACACACACAGCCACAAAAGAAGCAGACTGTATTGAAACTCTATTATGATTCTGTCATTCGGTATTCATAAAATTCATCAAAAACACAGCATCACACAAACTCAGTTTATGAAAACATGTTTGCTATTTCCAAGCTTCTGCTAACCAGATTTTAGACTATTCCATCTACATGAATCCAGTAAATGAGTGTCAGAAATGAATCATAGATGTCTGTGTTTGTTTCTGTATAGCTCTATATCTGTGACATGTGTCACTTTAAGACCCAGCGAGTCCGGCAGGCCCACTCATTCATCTACATCCCTTGTCTGGTCACATCATGTCCCATCTCCCTGCAGGGCCACTCAGCGCTGGTGTCACATCTGCCTGCAGGAAGAGTTTGTGCATGTTGCATCTGCTCTCCAATTTCTCCCCAGATTGGTGTTGATCGATCGGCAGACTTCCAAGCGGACCAGTCGGCTCTTTCTGATAGCCACTCACGCAGGGATCAGAATTCCACCTCTAATAATAGAGATCGACAGAGGTGGAGAAAGAAGACACAATCGTTTAAACTCAGAGCTGCCTTCACAGACACAACTGCCATCGCTCTTTCCATTTCAAGTCGTACAGGGTTATTGTAGGTCTTAGAAATAATTTATTTTCTTTCAGGAGTTGAAATAGAGAGAGATGGTTGGCTCATCTGTTTGTTTGCAATGGACAGTAGTACATTCCTTGCTCTCTGCCAACTTCACACCTTCAGCCCACCATTAAGACCTGCCTTGACCGCTCACATGCCAGTCGCTGTCCAGGTTCATTACAAAGGCTTTTGTGACATTCCGGCCCTTGACTGTAATTGAGTTGGCATGCGGCTGTAAGATTTGGAGAAGGGGGTTGATGTAATGACATGCTGGCTCTCCATTGGTGCCCAGGGATCCTAAAGCATGTTTGGTTTCTTTTATCCCCATTGCATCTGGTGGGCAGTCGGGCTTGTTTTATGGGAGTGGGCTATTGTGACAGTTTCCTCTAGGCCACAATGACATCAGTCCATTTTCCAGTTACACTCATCACAGATAACATGTTAAAATTTGTTATCTGTGATGACAAGTTTGGCACAGTGAGCTTGGAAACTGATTGAGAACATACCCTTTGCTGTAACTGAAAAACACAGCGCATCACTCTGTAAAGCCACATTTGTTTGTTCATTATCAACAAAAAAATGTTTCTTATTCGATAAATTGTCCCATTTCTTTCCATTTGCTGCCTGTATGTAGATAGATAATAATAATAATAATGCATTCAACTTATATAGCACTTTTCTTCCAAGGAACTCAAAGCGCTTTTACACAGTGAAGGGGAAAGCCCACCTCATCCACCACCAATGTGTAGCACCCACTTGGGTGATGCACGGCAGACATTTTGCACCAGAACGCTCACCACACATCAGCTATCAGGTGGAGAGGTGAGTAGTTGAATATGCCAATTAGGAAGGAGGGGGATTATTAGGTGCCCATGATTGAAGTGAAGTGAGAAGCCTGGTTAGGGATTTGGCCATGACACCGGGGTTAACACCCCTAGACTTACGATAAGTGCCATGGGATTTTTTTTACCACAGAGAGTCAGGACACCCGTTTAACGTCCCATCCGAAAGACGGCACCCTACGCAGGGCAGATGTCCCCATCACTGCCCTGGGAAAGATCTTTAGACCAGAGGGAAGAGTGCCCCCTACTGGCCCTCCAACACCACTTCCAGCAGCACTGGTCTCCCATCCAGGGACTAACCAGGCCCAACCCTGCTTAGCTTTAGAAGCAAACCAGCAGTGGAATACAGGGCTCTATGCTGCTAACCAAACAATGTTTTCTTCCCATTTCTGAGTGTAATAAGGAGTTGTAGCATGTGACCATCAAGGCACAAACAGCAAAAGACCCTCTTCACAGAGCCAGAGTTAACTTTTAAAAGCACGTGGGCCTTTCAGATTGCCTTTCATTTCTTTTGAACACTCAGCAACCTAAAAGCTGGTTGCTAGAGTTCTCACTAGTAATCAATACATTTCACATAATTGATTACCATTGTAAATGTCCAGTTTAGATCAGCGACATCTAATTGGGGGGAAAGGGGTATTTAGGGCCCTAATGTGTGCAGGGGCTCTCAAATCCTAGAATAAAGAGGGGAGGGGCCCTCAGAAAAAAACATAGGTGCAGGGCCCAGAATTGTGTGCTTCACCACTGCTTCTGATACTAAGAAAATATAGTAATAACTAAAATTGATTATTTTTAAGGGGGCCAAACCCTGGACTTTGTTATCTGGTAAATACAATAGTAATAGTAGGCCTGTTTTCCCAGATGGTTCAACTTGCCCTGTCAGCTGGATCAACTTACCCTTAACATGGTGCAAGTTGAGCCACAAGACCACTTTTTTGGGATCCCATATTTTGTTGTCTAGTGGAGTTAGGCACATTCCTGTCTCATATTTCTTAGGCTATAAGTCGACATAAGTAAAGAATGGCCCATGTTACCCCACTCTCCCCTACACCATCATATTTTTAAGTGTTCAAATAAAAATAAAAAACTGAGTAAAAACAACCAATTCTTAGTAGCACCAATATTATTGTCAACTCTTTTCTGATTGTAAAAACTAGTAATACTGAAATAACAATCAAATTATATTCTGCAGGCAAAAACCTTCATCACTCACAAGAAAAAATAAATAAGTGTATAATAAAACAATAGACTTCTAAATTTGATGCCAACTCAATACATAAAACATAACAATGCCTCACGTGACCATCCATTTATCATCAGTCATACATCCATGCTTGGTTCTTCTAATGGCTCGTCCATATTAGTGCCAGTGAGTGGGTTGTGTGGACAGGAGGTCAAAGGTCACATCCAGCTTCACTCTGAACTCTGTGAACTTCCTCGTCCAGGGCACTGTTGTGTTGATAAATCAGGTACCGTTATTTGGATGATGCTGACTGCGGATTTAGCAGCAATCCTTTAGTTATTTAGTCCTTATTGCCAAAGCTCTCCTGGGGTCCACACTCTGTAGTGAACCACTTCTACACTATGAGTCTCTGGTGGGGATCCCCCTCTGAGAAGCCAGGTCAAATAGTGTGTACACACAAGGCTAGTGTGTAGGCCCAGACTTTTTGAATACGATTCATATAGCCAAACAATCCACCCCCCCTCATGTAATATGGGAATTTGACTGGTTCCACAGGGTTCAGACAGCCCCTTTGACCTCAGGACTGCAGTGGGTCAGTAGGGCACAGTCACACGTGCACACCAGACCACCTATTAGAACACCTGTGATCTCATACTGTTTGTGTGCACGTTTGTGTGCATGTACGTGAGCTTCTGCAGCCTCACTCTTTTATCTAGTCTGTCCAGCTGCTGCCTTAGAGAGTAACTTCATCCACGCTGCAGGGGGCTGAACTACCCCAGCTTACATTAAGCACTCTTAAGAAGACACAGCTAAAACAACAGCTTGTTCAGGTAACTATATCCAAATACCAAGACAGAACATTCCAGTATGTGAACCAGGAATGAGTGTCAAGTGATGACAGTAACCACATTTTACAATAAAATATTTTACTCTGCATTAGTATTCTGTATTATACTGTGGAATACTATACTACAATATGTCATGTACCGTAGTAGGTAATTATATAGAAATATGTAGCAGTATGAACAATGGCTCATTACTGGTTTTCAAAAACAGTCACAAACCAGTATTTGTCTATAAAATATATTTCTTTCTATAAGAGCAAATAAAAATCATACAAACATGTTTCATGTTGACAGTAAATGTCACAATGAATTTAGATTTCTGGCTTTTTCCATGTCAATAATTCCATATTGCTCAAACTCTTGACAAAATGTTCAGGAATGTTGGCAAGCTCACTTGCTTCAAACCACAGAACCTCAATGTAGATCTTTTTCTTCAGATAATTATGTATGAGTGTGTTTATTGTCATTGCCACACTTTATACCTGCTGTTAATTGTTGAATTTGAATTATTTGGTTCCTCAGACACTAGGCATTGAAAAGGTACATGAGCTGAAACATCTCTGGAAAAAAAGTTACACCCATAACACCAGCTTAATGGATCGTATGAACAGCCATCACATCTCTGACATTCTAACCTCATTACCACTACTCAGGCTGCCGTGCACAGGGCCAGAAGTGACATGGAAACAGGCGTTCCCGCTTTCCCAAAAAACTGTGAGAGTAGCAAGCTTACATGGACATTTCATGTTGATGCAATATCAATACTCATTTTAGCACATTCACTAACCATGATTTTTATCTGAAGTGTGATGAATAAACAGCCCATGATCCAAAAAATGTGATAACAACAAAAGCCTGTTGTTAATTTAGTCAGCTACTATCAGGAATAAAATTGAACAAATATGGTTGGGTTGAAAGAGATTTAGTATTATCTTGAGTGTATCTGCTGTGGTCTATGAAATCATATATCTATTGTAGATGTGCTTGTTTTGTTGTATATGCACAGAGGGGGGTAATAGGCATTTCTGCAAGATAAAATATAGAGTAGGTTGAGAACCCCTGCTGTAAAATACAAACATAAATACTACCGTCTTATCTGCAAATCAAAAACACTTTTTTAACAGAAAATCCATTATCCATCTTTTCCATTCTGTATATCTATTTGTGCCCCATTTGGGTAAGAATCTAATAAAAACCATTTATTATTAATAATTTTTACCTAAATACTTTTGAAATGGTAATGCATACTATGTAAATGAATCAATAAATACATAGATTTGACATTGTTTTGTATTGTATAAATTAATTGATGATATAGCAGATCCATATCTATTTATCTAAAAGAGTGTATATCATTTATGTATACACAGTATAGTGTATAAATATATACTATATATACACATAAAGTATGTACATATCTCAAATGTATTTATTTAGACAACTGCAGACAAAATAATTAAATAGACTGAATGCGTCAAAGATGCTCTTATTCGGGTGATTGTACATTACGTGGACTTACTGCTAAACACACCCTTGACTAAATTACAGGTGGCAGGCTGTTGTCATATGTTGTGGAATTTATATCCCGTACTGTACTACTACCCCAGTAGGAAACCCATCTGAATCCCAATGCTGGCTTGGCTCTGAAGCTAAGCAGAGTTGGTCGTCATCAGTCCCTGGATGGAAGACCAGATGCTGCTGGAATTGGAGTAGTAGGGCCATATGGGATATAAATGGATGTCCTGGCTCCATATGGTCACTAAAGATCCAATCTCTTTACAAAGAGATCGCAAATGTACTTGTGAAGAAATTTTTTCAAGTTACAGAATATTTGCCCTTAATTTTTGCCCAGTAGGTTTTTAAAGGAGAAAGACCGTGCAGTATTCTATTTGCTTTTATACTTTTATTCACACAAACAAAATATGTTTACATTTGAATCACTCATGCCAAACTAAGCATCATTCTGAGTCATCCATGACAAACTCAACCCTCAACAGACCTCTAAAATCCAACCCCAAAAATTGACAAAATAAATACTAGACAAATGTTTTGCAATCCTTTTTGGGGTCCCCAACTTTATGCACCTGTCTAATTCCGTTTTGATGCATATTGGACATTTTCTGTTCATACTATAAACCTAATTTCACTACTGAAATATTACTGTGTCCTTCAGTTATTTGATAGATGAAAATGAAATTGCTGATCCAAACACCCAATTATTTATAAATGAAAATCGAAGGAAATTGTCAGGGGTGCCTAAACTTCTGCGTACGACTGTAATGTTGTAGTCATGTCCACAAAAATGCTACAGTGAATACTATACTATACTAGTAAGTAGTATTACTATATTCAAAGCACAGTATGCAATTATATTTTTTCTAATGTTTTTATACGAAAAGTGATGTTACAGAGGTAGCATCATGTAAACGTTGTATAATCACACCACCCTGAATCACTAATGTGTTTCTACAGAGGCAGAACAGAACCATGGGCCGAGAGAGACATACAGCTCCTCAACCAGAACCACCCCCAAAGTGTTGAAACAAACAAGTCATTTGCTCTAATTAAACCCTCTCCAAAGTGCTTGTCCACACTTGCGTGTTCCCAATTACACAAGGAAAAAGGAGAAAGCTGTTCCTCTGGGAGAGAGATAATTCCGCTAGAGTGTTTAAACTAGAACTCCTCTGTTCAGGGGTTGGCTTAAGCTGTCAGCGAGAAACCTTTTTTCGGTATGTTATCAGGAGAGAGCTTGAGAGAGGAGAAGGGGGTTTAGGGAATCGAGGAAGACCCTTCATTAAACACTGCTCATCTGAAGAGACTCTTCATTAGCAGCTAATGTCGCTAACGACCGCAGTGAAGACTGTTGGGCTCATCACTGGTACAAGCCCACGCAGGCACAGGGCGCGACATGTGGCTAAGTGATGAGACGTGATGCAGCCTTAAGCACTTTCCCCTTGTTCCGCAGACATTTGATGAAAAACTTTGATGAAAATGTTGGATGATGGTTTTAATTAGATACAATGTAAACCAAACAAAGTCAATACAACATTACATGAGATATAAGTGAATAGAAACTTTCACTTTCATCTCATCTCAGCTATTCATCCTACTGTAACTTGCAACAAGATTATATAAAGGCTACTTTTAAACACTGTATACTTTACAATTGCATTTTTGTGACCTGTCAGAAGAATTTACAGCAACTTAAAAATTGATTATATAAAAGATCAATTTATGTGCTGAGAGAGGAAGACACTAACAATGTACAGAGTCACCCAGACATAAACGCAAATGTTACTATTAATATGGCCCTCATTGGCCAGTTACATCATCACAGGAAGTTTGAAAAGCCATGATTCTAAACCTAAAAAATACATCTCTGAAAAATATGCTGAATTGTGGTTACAGCTGTATCAAATATGATTTAGATTCTTCCTGTGCCATCAGAGAGTATTCCTGCTGACAATTATCCATTAGATCCTACAGACCACTGGCCTTATTCCTGTTGGTTAACAACCATCTGTTTCTCATCAAAGTTTGTATCAAGGGCATAGGGACCTGGGTGTCACATACACACAAACATACATACTGTATACACACACGTGTGATGAGCTGTGAAGGTAAGAGGAGATGTTTACAGTCAACAAATATAGATGCCCATTACACACATATCAATACACTGTACATATTTTGACAAGAGATGAGGACTTTCACACTTCACTCATACTGTATGTCCTGTAAGGCTTCTGTTGGCAATTCATGAAATACTGTGTAGAACAGCAGTTTAAAAAAAATCTTTTTCTAACGCTAATCTTTTGCTTTAGATTTAGTTTTCCTTTTTATGTTTCCGATCCATCCATTTAGCCTCATTTCATTCCCTTTATCATTCTCACAGTTTTGTACAGCATATCTTAATCCATTCCCATCTGATTTAATGGGTTGCGCCAAGATATTGAGTATAACTTATACCATGTTCAACTATTCACTGTACAGAATGTATCAATGATAGATGAAGCTCAGTAAGGGTCATGTATTATTTAGCATTTTAAGTCTGGCGCTTTACGATCTC
>JACXGM010003761.1:21933-40557 GCA_016801145.1 Umbra pygmaea
GTGTGTGTGTGTGTGTGTGTGTGTGTGTGTGTGTGTGTGTGTGTGTGTGTGTGTGTGTGTGTGTGTGTGTGTGTGTGTGTGTGTGTGTGTGTGTGTGTGTGTTTGTGTGTGTGCGTGCGCGCGTTCGCGCGTGCGTGTTACTGTCTTCCACAAAAATGTGCATGATGAATAATTTGAGACATCTTGCAAAGAATAATAAATGGAGGTATGTCTAATAATATTTTTCCATCATTGATTCTCATGAGCAGTAACCTTGGTAAGAAATCAGTCAACAGTTGATTTGAGCTGCAGACACAAAATCATCAAGTCAAGTAGAAAAATCAACAATAATAATAATTTAATAATAGATATCCCATTTTCTCTCAGTTAGTAGCTACAATTATTATATGTCTTCTTAGACACAGGTAAAAAGGAAACATAATGGATGTAAGGTGTGCAATTCTCTTGATGCTGCAACTCTGATGAGAGGTTTACGGTGGAGGGAGTGTTGACACAGACGGCAGACATCTCTGGGGTCCCCATGGGGGTGGCATGGCTGCTGGTGGGGGTGGCAGGTGACAGGTGATGTGCTCTGCTGCTCTAGCTGACAGTAGATGACAGGTCCTATTCTTAGCAAGCAGCCATCACTGGTGAGGCTGTACCCTGGACTACATTATTCTGTCTGTTCACCACACTGATTGATGGGTGATTTGTTCCTAGTGGTTCAATGACAAAAATGTCAGTGTGTGTATGTCTCTGTGTATGTTTTCAATGTGTGGGTGTTTGTGTGTGCATTTTTACTATTACATTAAACAAGGCATACTCTTAAAACTGTAATACTTAAAATACAGTGGAAATCTGATTGTCGACACGTGCTTGGAGGAAGCATGTGATTGATCTTTGACTATGCTGCACCTATTGGGAAGTTGCCAAGGAAACAAGGTCAAAGCAACATTAGATATGACCAACTGGAAATTAGAAAAATAAATTAATAAATAGATAAATCTTGTATTGCCAGGAAGATGGTGGCCAGTGCTGAGGGTAATCCATGCTAATTTAGTCTACCTGTGTGGCAGTACAACAATGTTAATTATTGCTTTTTATTTGCCTTCGTCTATGTCATTTTCCCGTTTTGTTACTGCCTAAGATTGTGACATGACCTTTTAAAGTGAACTACATTTCAGATGTCAGTGCTACATGAAGCAATCTGCCCAGAGATTTGTGCAGATGTTTGACAAGAGCCACAGAATGTACCTGAGACAAAATGGAACATTGCACACACACATTGATTAATCTAGAAATGTGTCCGTATGTGTACATAGTCTGTACATGTGTCTGAATTATTGTGTGTATGTGCGCTTGTTTGCATGTGTGAAGGTGTATGGTTATGATTTTACACTTAATCAGTAAGAAGAATCCACAAGGGGATTTCCACCTGTTTCAGGTGATGTTGAAAGAAACATTTCTAACCATTTGATGCCGATAAACAACATTGTCTTATGTCCCATGAGACATAAAATCGTACATTGCATTTTTTCAGTAAACCCAAGACTACTCTTAAGCTGTAAACAAAAGCTTTGTGTTGAAGACGAAGCAACTGTTGTTATTTTAAAAACGCAGCAGGGGATTGACACAATGTAGCAAAGCACATCATAAATAACATAAATCGCTATTGAAAATGTGCCGAATCTATTCCTGTTAGCCATTACCGGAAGCATCAACTGTCAACTGGTAAAAAACCTAATCTCCTCAGATGATTCAAAGACATTCAAATCTCCCTCACCTATTCAGTCTCAAGTGATTCATTTTACTACGTCTCAGTGACATTGCCTGATTCAGACGGCTCAGTGACATTGCCTGATTCAGACGGCTCAGTGACATTGCCTGATGTCACTGTCTACTAAAGTCACCTTCTATGTATGTGAGATCCACTTTCATATGTACTACATGCTCGGACTACAAATACATAAAAACCTGAAAGAATCTTGGGGCACAACCTCACTAGGAAAAATGGGATTTCCACTATAGCGATTCAGGGAACAAGGAACTGTATAATTGGGCATAGTGTTATAATATGGCTAACTTTTACACTCACCGGCCACTTCATTAGGTACACCTGTTAAACTGCTCGTAAATGCAAATATCTAATCAGCCAATCACGTGGCATGCATTTGAGCATGAAGACACGGTCAAGATCATCTGCTGACGTTCAAAACACGTTTCAGAATGGGGAAGAAAGGTGATTTAAATGACTTTGAACATGGCATTATTGATGAGCACTGCAAGGAAACATGAGCAACTAGAAGCATCACAAGTACAAAGTGCACAGTGGAATTAAAGTGTCAAAGGGGAGATATGGGGAAACGGTGGAGTGCTACTTCAGCGGGTTGGATGCAACATCAGACCACAAAACCAAACCACACGGTGGATACCAGTGCCTCCCTACTAGATGATCTAAACTCCTTTAGTTGAAAGACTAGCATCTCAGTACCCACCTCCATCATCATGAAGCTTTGAGAGGCAGGTTGAAGATCACAATGTCTCCTCCCTTCTTGACACTCTGGACCCATATTCCTACCGCGATCCACACTGCCCTTACCCACCTGGACAAAAGGAAAACATACGTGAGGATGCTGGTCATTGACAACAGCTCAGCCTTCAACACCAGAGTGCCCTCCCTACTCGTTTCTGTACTCCCTGTATACCCATGATTTTGTAGCCATCCAAAGCTCCAACAGGATCATCAAGTTCGCTGATTGATTCGTGGTTGTAGGCCTGATTACGAACAATGACGAGATGGACGACAAAGAGGAAATAAATACACTAACGGTGTGGTGCCGGGTGAACAACATCTGCCTCAATGTCAAGAACCAAAGAACTGAATGTTAACTACAGAGTATAAAAGACAGCACACCCAAATCCTCATCAATGGAGATGCCATTGAAAGTGTCACAGACTTCAGGTTCTTTAGAGTTCACATCTCTGAGAGACTGGATTGGTCACTGCACACATCCACCATTTTGAAGAAGGCACGGCAACGTCGATACAACCTCAGAAGGCTGAAGAAATGTGGCCTGTTTCAAAGAGCTCTCACTGTTTTCTACAAAGGCACCATCAACAGAACACTAACAGGAAGCATCACTGCCTGGCATGAAAATTCAAAGATGTTGGACAAAAGGGCGCTACGGGCTGTCAAACTTAGACAGGTGCATTTGATTTGAATACCTGTAACTACCTAGCACTGATTAATTGGAACACTCACTTGGTTTTGTGAGCTCATTAAGCCTTAAACTTCATAGACAGGTGCATCCAATCATGAGAAAAGTTATTTAAGGTGGCCAATTGCAAGTTGTTGTTCTCTTTCACTCTCCTCTGAAGAGTGGCAACATGGGGGCCAGCTTAATTTTGGAAGAAGGTGCTGTGGACCTATATATAGTTTATGCTGTGGACTGATGAAACAAAGATGGAGTTATTTGGTCATAAAAAGGGGCAATATGCATGGTGGCAAAAGAACACATCATTCCAAGACAAACACTTGCTACCCACAGTAAAATTTGGTGGGGGTTCCATCATGCTGTGGGGCTGTGTGGCCAGTGCCGGTACTGGAAATCTTGTTAAAGTTGAGGGTTGCATTGATTCCATTCAATATCAACAGATACTTGAGAATAATTTAGAGGAATCAGTCACAGACTTTAAGTTATGCCAAGCCTGGATATTTCAACAAGACTACAACTCAAAACACTGCTCAAAACAAGACTACAACCGAAAACAATGTTCTGTAATGGCCATCCCAGTCCCCAGACCTGAATATCATTGAAAACCTGTGATGTCATTTGAAGCGGGCTGTCCATGCTCGGCAACCATCAAACCTAACTGAACTGGAGATGTTTTGCAAGTAGGAATGGTCTAAAATACCTCCATCCAGAATCCAGACACTCATTACAGGCTATAGGAAGCGTTTAGAGGCTGTGGTTTCTGCTAAAGGAGGCTCAACTACATATTGATGTGATATTTCTGTTAGGGTGCCCAAATTTATGTACCTGTCTAATTTCATTTTGATGCATATTGCACATTTTCTGTCATCCAATAAACCTAATTTCACTACTGAAATATTACTGTGTCCTTCAGTTATTTGATATATCAAAATGAAATTGCTGATCCAAACTCCCGATTATTTAGAAATAAAAATCATGGAATTTGTCAGGGGTGCCTAAACTTTTGCATACGACTGTATAACTAAAGTGTTAATCAGCGTGATTTTCCTACAAATAGACAAGTGTTGTTCTTTCCAAGGTTGCAAAATCGTATCTATTCTTGCTAACTTCCTATAAATATTTATTGACTGTAACAACTGTCATAGGGAAGAGGCAGGATGCAAATGTGATAATCGGTGGCAGAATGCAAGTGCGATAATCCATTAGAAGGTTTTTAATGCTGGCAAAAACAAACTGAAACAATCAACACATATAAGAACAAAAAACAAAGGTGCGCAGATGAGATTCACTAGCCAACAAACTACTCCAGCAAAACCAACATGAAGAGTGATCACTCAGGCACATACAGCCATACACAGAGACCAGGAACAGATAACAATAACTGGCAGTGAGAAAAGGTAAACTAAGGGACTTAATACACTACTTAATGAATTAATTACTGACTGACATACAGTATGTGAATTGTGGAACAGAAACTAAACAGGTGAGAGGTGGATGATGATGTCATGTATAGTGCATTCGGAAAGTATTCACAGCATTTCACTTTTTACACATTTTGTTATCTTACACCCTTATTCTGAAATTGATTAAATTAATTATTTCCCTCAAAAATTCTACAAACAATACCCCATAATCACAATGTGAAAGAAGTGTGTTTGAAATCTTAGCAAATTTATTTAAAAAAAGAAACAAGCACATGTACATAAGTATTCACAGCCTTTGCCATGACACTCAAAATTGAGCTCAGGTGCATCATGTTTTCACTGATTATCCTTGAGATGTTTCCACAACCTAAATGGAGTCCACCTGTGGTAAGTTCAGTTGATTGGACATGATTTGGAAAGGGACACACCTGTCTACAGTGCATCCGGAAAGTATTTACAGCACTTTTTCCACATTTTGTTGTTACATTACACCCTTATTTTGAAATGGATTAAATTCATGATTTCCCTCAAGATTCTACAAACAATACCCCATAATGACAGTGTGAAAGAAGTGTGTTTGAAATCTTAGCCAATTTATTAAAAATTTAAAACGAAAAAGCATATGTACATAAGTATTTACAGACTCTGCTCAATCAACGTTATCTCACAGAATTCTGTGAAATGATCCCCGACCCTTAACTTCAAAATCCGTGGCAGTTTCACAGAATCACATGATGACGTAACAGAGTGTAAATAGCGTAGATTTTACAGGTAGGTTGGACAGGGATGAGGGACGGGCGTATACACATGTGACTCACATCCCAGGGATTGCGAGTTCAAATCCAAGCGGACACTTTGCATGTATTTTGTTTTCTATTCCAGCGCTATGCAGATGAGTTGCAAATTTGCTTTTTATCCTTTTTTTCCTCACTGTCACCATGTTTCCAAACAATACATTAAAACGTATTACATGTTACATGGAGTTAACAGCATTGTTTCTGAGTGATTAATGTTAGGGTAAGGGTTTGGGTATGGCTTAGATCGAATTAACAGCAAGGTTTCTGAGTGGTTAAGGTTAGGGTAAGGGTTTGGGTATGGCTTAGATCGAATTAACAGCAAGGTTTCTGAGTGGTTAAGGTTAGGGTAAGGGTTTGGGTAAGGCTCAGATGAAATTAACAGCAAGGTCTCACTGTGTGCCCATCGCAGACTTTTCCGTGAAACTGCCATGGATTTTGGTCCATGTTCATTTCACAGAAGTTTCTTCCATTCCGTGAAACTGCAGGGGATTTTGAAGTTAAGGGTCCGTAGTCATTTCACGGAATTCTGAGAGATCAGGCTAACTCAATACTTTCTTGACGCACCTTTAGCAGCAATTACAGCCTAAAATCTTTTTGATACTACAATCTTGCCACACCAATTTATCCAATTCTACTTTGCAGGACCTCTCAAGTTCCATTAGGTTGGATGGGTGAAGAGCCATTTTCAGATCTCTCCAGAGATGTTCAATTGAGTTCAGGTCTGGGCCACTGAAGGACATTCAGAGTGTAGCCACTCCTTTGTTATCTTGGCTGTGTGCTTAGGTTTGTTGTCTTGGTGGAAGATCAACCTTCGCCCCAGTCTGAGGTCCAAAGCGCTCTGGAGCAGGTTTTCAGCAAGGATGTCTCTGTACATTGCTGAATAAATCTTTCTCTTAATCCTGACTAGTCTCCCAGTTCTTGCCACTGAAAAATATGCCAACAGCATGATGGTGCCACCACCATGCTTCATTTTAGGGATGTATTGGCCAGGTGATGAGCAGTGCCTGGTTTCCTCCAGACATGACGCTTGCCCTTCAGGCCATAGAGTTCAATATTTGTTTCATCAGAACAGAGAATTTTGTTTCTCATGGTCTGAGAGTCCTTCAGATGCCTTTTGGTAAACTCCAGGCAGGCTCTCATGTGCCTCTCTCCACAGAGAAACACTGGAGTTCTGTCAGAGTGACCATCAGGGAATTGGTCACCTCCCTGACTAAGGCCCTTCTCCCCTGATCGCTCAAAACTTGTGAACTCAATACATAATATAGTACACTTACCATAATTTGGTTTTAATCCAGTGAGGGTTGAAAAGGTATCTATTTCCTCTATGAAGCTGTACAGGGATTCAATTGTGGCACCAAACGAAAACATGTATTTTCAGCATACAACAATACCTTTTCAATGGCAATAGTAAAAAATATATGTAAAAAGTGGAGAACTTTGTTTCACTCCTCTTGACAGTTTGATCTTGAGAGATGTACTGTCATAGTTTTTTATATTACACCTAGGATTATTAAACATACTGTAACTTTTACCCATTTATAAATGCTTGGAATTGAAATATTCCAAGCATTTATATAAAAAATTCAGTTGTACCTCATCAAAAGCCTTTTTAAAGTCAGTTATGAAAATCAGGCCTGGTGTCCCAGATATTTCATAGTGTTCAATCGTTTCTAACTTCTCATATGTAATCTCCAATATATCATTCATGTAAAAAAATTGTCTGAACAGAATAAATAATATCTGACAGTACCTTTTTAATTATGTGTGCTAAGCAATTAGCTAGATTTTTTTTGCCTAACAACACTGCAGTGTAAGCGGCCTCCAGTATTTTCTTATGCACTGGGTCTTTATATGCAACACTTGGGTCCTGTTTGAGTAGTTAGGAAATCACACCTTCCTGTTGCGTGTTAGATAATTGACCATTTATGTAAGAGTAGTAAACACATGCTATATGTGATCCTCAGAGTATATCAAAAAAGGTTTGGTGTACCTTAACTTGTATGCCTTTCAGCCTTGAAGTTTTCCCGGCCTCATAAGTTTTGATAGCATCAAGAAGTTCTTTCTCTGTAATTTGACACTTGCATGTGTCCATCCTTTATCCTTCATTTTACATTATCAATGGAAAAATGTGTTTTCCATTGTTGTAATTTGGTGTACTCATTATACGATCAATTATATGATTCAGAGGGTACTGTTCACATGTACAGACTGTATATAGGTTATTATCATATTGCATGAATTTGTATTTTTTATAGCTTTTTCTGTCGTAATATCATAATATCTGAGTCATGGAAAAAAACGTTACTAGTAAGTTAGTCATCTTTTCTGGGTAACAGTTTTTGTGAGGCCCCGTAAACATAAAGCAGCACAAATTACTCATTCATTCCATTACTATTATTGCAACCTGTCGTGGATTCGCTTTTGTTCATTTGAGAGAGGAAGCGCACTGACACAGAATGGGAGAAACAGTGGTATCACACTTTAAAGGGCTCAGTATACTTGCTTTTCCAGACCTGGCGTGCGCCAATGTGACGTAAAAATGATGTAGATTTCGGGAGGATTTAGAGCACGCGAGCAGAGGTCGTGCACCACGCTTTTTTTCAGCTGCGCACAACAAAGCGGGAACAGGAAGCATGGACAAGTTCGAGGGCACAGTAATCAATTCATAATAACAGTTAATGGTTCATAATAAAACAGTAAATGGTTCATAACAACACAGTTAAAATCATCTTAGCCACTGTTGACATTAACGTCAATGCTGCTGCTAATTCTGCTATCGTTTACCTTTTTCTTCTTCTAGTCTGTTGGAAGCCTTTCCTCAGTTGCGTCATCTCTGTTCACGAGAAGACTGCAACTAGAGTTGCAAGCACCACGCCCGAGTATAAATAGTTACGGCGCTCCTATGACATCACATTGTCGCGCACCAGGTTGGCAACAATAAGTATACTGCACGTTTAAGCCAACCCCCTTTCAGTGGCACTTCCCTCCCCGTGGTTCCCATTGCGATGTGTGCATCTGCTCCCCCAGCCTGCTGTAGCCATCCTTCAGCCAGAGATAAACACAAGAGAAGAACACTCCTCACAAAGATACTAGGAATCAGGTAATAAGGTGACCTCCACAAGCACCCCAACAGCAGCTCCAGGTGTGACCGCCTGGAATAAAACCAATGACCTGCTATTGCTGTCTCTATTAAATCCGGGTAAATCACTTTTTGATTTGATGCCCTCTGGAGCTTTTCTCACACATAGTCAGGCGCCTGAGTCAGTTCTGGCATAGGTGTAACATACTGTTATTGAACAGCAAAGTTAAGCAACATCCTCATTTTTGCAGAGCATTCCTGCTTGCCTCTAACCCACAGCTCCCTGTGTCAGGACAGCCTCCCTAACCCTCGCCACCCTCTGGGCCATCGTCCCGCTCAAAGATATGACAAGAGCGTAATTAGACTAATCCCAATTAAACTCACCACAGTCTTTTCACCCCTATCACCCCCACCTTCTCCCATTGGGTCCTAGCCTTCGGAATTCCTTCTGGCATCATTCTGAGGAGATCCATGGGATTGGGCCAAATAGGTTGGACTTGTCGTTGCAGCTGCAAGCCTACAAACAGCTGCTGTACAGAACATGTCTGCCCTGCCCTGCTCTTCAGACCAGAACATTCCATGCAGATGTGGAGAGGGGGGTTAATAAAGATGCTCATAGAATGGAAAATTCTTGAAAGGAAGGCTAGACAGATGGCTTAATGAGGGCCTTACAGTGTTAGACTGCTGAAATACACCGCAGGGCAAAAACCTTTTCCCTGCAGCAAAAACAGGAAATGTATTGATCCGAACTTTGTGCAGGAACTCACAAAGAAATTAGTGTGGTGCTGCTGGTGTTTTGAGACAGGGAGGAACTCACAAATACTCAATCCCCCCCAGATGCAGTCGTTTGAATCAAAACAACAGAAAGTAAACAGACTCAACAAGAAGAAAAGTCTTTGTCCATCCCAAACAACCAAACAGGTTAAAGCATGTAGATATTATTTTCAGACACAAAGTATGCTTTCACAGATTAATCTACAAAGGGCTCCCACCTTATCAGAAAGAACTCCTGTCTGGAATTGTTATTTGATACCTCTAAAGGAGGTAGCAGACCTTTAAGTCTGTCAGGAAGCAGCGCCATTTGAAGAAGAGTCCTGTGTGGAATTCTCTCTGAAACATCAGAATATGCCCCTTCAATGCGCTTACAGGGACATGGCAGGAAGGTTGAGGGGAGCCGGAGGGTGTTGGCGGGGATGCCACAGGGCCTGGATTACAGGGGGAATGTGTGGCCAGCGGAAGAGAGCGTATTCTCTCTGCTCCACCACACAGGGTCGGCGGGTTGGCATTTGTGAGTGGATGTGTTCATTGGTGCGTGCACGTGTCGATTTGTGTTTGTGTATGTGTGTGTGTGGGGCCAGGTATATTTGTTTTTGTGCATAACAATAATTAATTTATCTAGAATAGCTTTTTTTAGGCGCCCAAAGTGTTTTACATTGTAAGGTTGCAAACTCAATTCATCCACCACAAATGTGTAGGGCTCACTTCCATACAGTCACACACATGGTCACACAAAGTCCAACAAACCCACAGAATCCCATCCACTTGGGTGATACCCTGCTGCCAGTTTGCTCCACAACGCTCATCACATGTCAGCTATAAAATGGAAAAGTGAGTAGTTATATACTACAAAAACGAATGAAGGGTATTATGAAATGACCATGATTAAAAGCCAGGTCAGGAATTTTGCCATGACACCAGTACTTTTTTGATAAGTGCCTTTAGATATTTGGTGACCACAGAGTCAAAACACAGGTTTAACATCCCATCGAAAGAAAGCACCCTACGCAGTGCAGATGGGGGCGCAGATGGCTCAGTGGTTAGAGAGTCAGATTTGTAGTCAGAATGTTGCCAGTTCGATTCCCGACTGAGTAAAATGTTGTTGTGTCCTTGGGCAAGACACTTTACCCTAATTGCTCCCATGGGTCATTGCTGTAAATAAGAAATTGATCTTAGTCAACTTACCTGGTAATAAAAAATATAACAATAAAAACAACAGTGTGTGTGTGCGTGTGTAATGTATGTGTGTCTGTATGCGTGCATGTGTGGATGGGCTAAGGTTAGTCCCCCACATCAGCCTGATAACATCCCTTCACAGAACTTCATCTCTGGTCTTCTTTCTTCCTCAAGACTTCCAAAGGTCTCCCTTGTCCAGGCTCATCAACGCTCACACATTTGAAACAACAACTAGTGTGAACAGCAGATGCTTCCATTAGGGCGACGGCATATGAACATTATCTAATGTGCCTGCAGGGTTAGGTTTGTTAGTATGGACTTTTATTCCTATCTTTATTCAAGAGTGCGTTGTTTTAATTTCAGAGCATTGGCTGTCCCTCTGCTCAAACTTTGATTGGACTCAGATATGTTATTGCTTGGACAGATTTCCTGCTCTCAGCTTCAAAACTTCTCTCTGATTTCTCCTGCGCTCTCAGATATTTTGTGTTTACCCTGTCAAAATTCACCAACCAATAGAATTCCAGGTATAGGGTTGACCAATGAAATGATCCCTGCCCTGTCGAGGGTGCGTTCGTTTCTTTCTAAAACACTTAAAAGCCAAGGATATTATCATGGCTATTATCTTGGGCTGCAATTATGACTTTATCAATTCAATTTGAAGGAAGTTATAAAGCACCATTAAAATAACAAAAACGTACTTGATGATCGAAGGTGGCCGGACTGGTCCTGTCCTCCTGACTGTCATAAAGGTGACGTCGTTTTCTGCTCTCCAGCACACCAATGGAGCTGGTATTTTATATGATTTCAGTCCTGTCATTTGCTTTTATGTACATTTATTTATATATCTGTTTAAAGTTAACTATCAATATGTATTTGTTCTGTAATGCTTTGAGCAAAAAAGTATTTAGTCAGCCACCAATTGGGCGCAAGTTCTCCCACTTAAAAAGATGAGAGAGGCTTGTAATTTAATAATAATAATCATAGGTACACTTCAACTATGAGAGACAAAATGAGAAAATAAATCTAGAAAATCACATTGTAGGAGTTTTTATGAATTTATTGGTAAATTATGGTGGAAAATAAGTATTTGGTCAATAACAAAAGTTAATCTCAATACTTTGTTATATACCCTTTGTTGGCAATGACAGAGGTCAAACGTTCTCTGTAAGTCTTCACAAGGTTTTCACACACTGTTGCTGGTATTTTGGCCCATTCCTCCATGCAGATCTCCTCTAGAGCAGTGATGTGTTGGGGCTGTTGCTGGGCAACACAGACTTTCAACTTCCTCCAAAGGTTTTCTATGGGGTTGAGATCTGGTGACTGGCTAGGCCACTCCAGGACCTTGAAATGCTTCTTACGAAGCCACTCCTTCGTTGCCCGGGCGGTGTGTTACCCAGCCACGTTTCATCTTCAATGCCCTTGCTGATGGAAGGAGGTTTTCACTCAAACTCTCACGATACATGGCCCCATTCATTATTTCCTTTACACAGATCAGTCGTCCTGGTCCCTTTGCAGAAAAACAGGCACAAAGCATGATGTTTCCACCCCATGCTTTATAGTAGGTATGGTGTTCTTTGGATGCAACTCAGTATTATTTCTCCTCCAAACACGACAAGTTGAGTTTTTAACAAAAAGTTCAATTTTGGTTTCATATGACATTCTCCCAATCCTCTTCTGGATCATCCAAATGCTCTCTAGCATACCTCAGACGGGCCAGGACATGTACTGGCTTAAGCAGGGGGACACGTCTGGCACTGCAAGATTTGAGTTTCTGGCGGCGTAGTGTGTGATAGCCTTTGTTACTGTCCCAGGTCTCTGCAGGTCATTCACTAGGTCCCCCGTGTGGTTCTGGGATTTTTGCTCACCATTCTTGTGATCATTTTGACCCCATGGGCTGAGATCTTGCATGGAGCCCCAGATCGAGGGAGATTATCGGTGGTCTTGTATGTTTTTAATTTTCTTATAATTGCTCCCATAGTTGATTTCTTCACACCAAGCTGCTTACCTATTGCAGATTCAGTCTTCCCAGCCTGGTGCCGGCCTACAATTTTGTTTCTGGTGTCCTTTGACAGCTCTTTGGTCTTGGCCATAGTGGAGTTTGGAGTGTGACTGTTTGAGGTTGTGGACAGGTGTCTAATATACTGATAACAAGTTCAAACAGGTGCCATTAATACAGGTAATGAGTGGAGGACAGAGGAGCCTCTTAAAGAAGAACTTACACATCTGTGAGTTACAGGTCTGTATATACACTCACCTAAAGGATTATTAGGAACACCATACTAATACTGTGTTTGACCCCCTTTCACCTTCAGAACTGCCTTAATTCTACGTGGCATTGATTCAACAAGGTGCTGAAAGCATTCTTTAGAAATGTTGAATCATATTGAAAGGATAGCTTCTTGCAGTTAATGGAGATTTGTGGGATGCACATCCAGGGCACGAAGTTCCCATTCCACCACATCCCAAAGATGCTCTATTGGGTTGAGATCTGGTGACTGTGGGGGCCATTTTAGTACAGTGAACTCATTGTCATGTTCAAGAAACCAATTTGAAATGATTCGAGCTTTGTGACATGGTGCATTATCCTGCTGGAAGTAGCCGTCAGAGGATGGATACATGGTGGACATGGTCAGAAACAATGCTCAGGTAGGCCGTGGCATTTAAACCATGCCCAATTGGCACTAAGGGGCCTAAAGTGTGCCAAGTACTATTACACCACCATGACCAGCCTGCACAATGGTAACAAGGCATGATGGATCCATGTTCTCATTCTGTTTACGCCAAATTCTGACTCTACCATCTGAATGTCTCAACAGAAATCGAGACTCATCAGACCAGCCAACATTTTTCCAGTCTTCAACAGTCCAATTTTGGTGTGCTCTTTAGCCTCTTTTTCCTATTTGTAGTGGAGATGAGTGGTACCCGGTGGGGTCTTCCGCTGTTGTAGCCCATCCGCCTAAAGGTTGTGTGTGTTGTGGCTTCACAAATGCTTTGCTGCACACCTCGGTTGTAACGAGTGGTTATTTCAGTCAAAGTTGCTCTTCTATCAGCTTGAAGCAGTCGGCTCATTCTCCTCTGACCTCTAACATCAACAAGGCATTTTTGCCCACAGGACTGCCGCATACTGGATGTTTTTCCCTTTTCACACCATTCTTTGTAAACCCTAGAAATGGTTGTGCGTGAAAATCCCAGTAACTGAGCAGAATGTGAAATACTCAGACCGGCCCGTCTGGCACCAACAACCATGCCACGCTCAAAATTGTTTAAATCACCTTTTTTTCCCATTCTGACATTCAGTTTGGAGTTCAGGAGATTGTCTTGACCAGGACCACACCCCTAATTGCATTAAAGCAACTGCCATGTGATTGGTTGAGTAGATCATTGCATTATTGCGAAATTGAACGGGTGTTAACTGGCATTTTTATTTTAAAAAATGTAATAAGTCTAGGGAAGTAAATATTTAAAAAACTTTTGAAGGCAGGAGTGGCAGAACCGTGGAGGTTGAGTACCCGCCCTCAGGACGTTGTAAAGTAAAATGAACCTCAACTGGACAAGGATAATTTTATTGGACAAACCAACACCTGGAATTGTATTGGTTGGTGAAGTTTGATAGAGTTGTAACCACAGGGTGAGCATCCGGTTTGGAAAAGTGACGCAAATGAGGAAGTGCCTTAAACCTGCATTCTATCTGAATTCCAGCTGGGGGCGATACGTCTGGTTCCAAAAGAGCTCAGTTTCTGTAATAGTCTATGAGAATGAGAGACAATTCTCACTTGATTATTACTTCAGTAAACATTTTTATAATGAGTATATGGTCTCAATTGCTAGATTTAAGCCTTCTGCAATATATAATTATGTTCATTTTCTTGAATTATGGTCTTGTTGATTTTAAAATTGTCAATTAAGCAAAAGGGCGTTTAGGGCGTGGCTATGGTGTTCGATTGTACGACAAAACACTCAAAGGAGTTAATTTTTTCCAGTAAATAACGTTACATTTGGTTTTACATTTTGTTTTAATACTGGGTTTCGTTAGCATCCCAATTAATATCAGTTAGCTAGCTACTCTCCCCTCTCGTCTAAAATCATCAAATCCGCAACCAAGATGTCTGCGCCCATAACGGCAAATTCGATGAACAAAATCCAATCTTCACAAACCAATGGGTGATGTCACACATGTAACATCCAGTGATATGTACAATCTATGGTTGTAACACAAAAACTCTGAGAGCGCAGGAGAAAGCATAAGTTTGGGCAGAGGCACAACAAGTCCAAGCGTGAGCAGTGGCTATTTGAGTGTGAGAGCAAGGTTTTGAGGGAAATTATTACAAAATCTGAACATAATATTAATTAGAAATGCTCTCAAATTGAAAGAATGCACTCTTGAATTAAGATAAGAATAAAACTCCATATGTTAGTTCCTGAGACATTTTCCTGGTTCCCTTGATGATATTTGTAAATTAAGTCAGATTGCGTAACTCCGGTAGTCCTGTGCCCCCTGTTCAGCCATGTTGAATGTCTTGCAGACCCATCACCCTCCTGGCTTGTACTACATTGCTACAGCAGTGTGGGTTCAGAGGGGAAGCAATAGAATGCTACAATGAAAACAACCAAACCATTCGGTTGCCCTGAGTCTTATCAGGCACGTCACAGGCCCGGCCAGACCCACTGATCCGATTTAATTACATTTCATCACTACATCATCACTATCCATCTAAGGGACAGGCAAGAACATGTCTCCTGCTAACACTACTCAGGTCTACAGTAGTATAACTCTAGAAACACAACCTGCAGAAGTGTATAACACTAAAAAAACAACATGCAGAGGTGTATAACACAAAAAAATATGCAGAGGTGTATAACAATACAAACACAAGTGAAAGAGGTGTAAAACACTACATACGCAGCAGGGAGAGGTGTATAACACTACAAACACAAGTGAAAGAGGTGTATAACACTACATCCAACAGCATAGTGCCCTGTATTCCACTGTTGGTTTGTTTCTAAAGCTAAGCAAGGACGGGCCTGGTTAGTCCCTGGATGGGAGACCAATGCTGCTGGAAGTGGTGTTGGAGAGCCAGTAGGGGGCACTCTTCCCTCTGGTCTAAAGATCCTTCCCAATGCCCCAGGGTAGTGATGGGGCCATCTGCTCTGTGTAGGGTGCTGTCTTACGAATGGGACGTTAAACAGGTGTCCTGACTCTCTGTGATCAATAAAGATATCATGGCACTGTTCATAAGTAGGGGTGTTAACCCCGGTGTCATGGCCAAATTCCAATCCAAGCCTCATTTTAATCATGGCTGCCTAATAAACCCCCACATTACTAATTGGCATATACAGCTACTCACCTCTCCACCTTGTAGCTGATGTGTGATGAGCGTTCTGGCGCAAAATGGCTGCCGTGCATTACCGAAGTGAATGGGATTCTGTGTATGTGACTCTGTATGGTAGTGGGTGCTACACATTCATGGTAAATGAGGTCGGCTTCCCCCATTACTATGTGATCTTCGGAAAGCCCTATATAAATACATTTATTTATTATTATTATTAACTGACAGAGGTGTATAACATTACAAACACAACTGGCAGTGGTGTATGACACCACAAACACAACTGGCAGAGGTGCAAAACACTACAGACACAACTGGCAGAGGTGTTTAACACTATAAACACAACAGTCAGAAGTGTATACCACTATAAACAAAACTGGCATAGATGTATAACACTACAAACACAACTGGCAGAGGTGCTTAACACTACAGACACAACTGGCAGAGGTCTATAATACTACAGACACAACTGGCAGAGGTCTATAATACTACAGACACAACTGGCAGAGGTGTATAACACTACAAACACAAATGGCAGAGGTGTATAACACTACAAACTACTAATGCTGGGTACACACCACAAAATTATTGGGATGATTATCGGGCTGATTTTGGGCACATTATACATATTATCTTATCAGATTTTCCCTTGGTGTGAGGTTTGTTAAGAGTGACCGAAACTGCTCAGAACGTCGGAGCCACCCCGATCGTGAATATGAAATCCTGAAGTGTGGGGGTAACCCAGAGGACAAACCCGCGCACGATCTGGAGCAAGCTGAGAGAAGACGGAACCATAACAAACGCAGTCATGGGGCATCTTAAAGTTACATTTATTTGGACAGCAGAGATGGAGGATCAGCTTGTTGATTTGTGGCAACAGAACAATTGTTTATACAACGTGTTGTGTTAAACCTACAATAATAGACTGGACAAGGAGAAGAGTTGGTCATGCTTATTCTAAAGTCTTGAGAGATGTTGCGTGTTCACAGTCGGGACTCTGTTTGAAAATCTGTTTGTGTGTGGTGTGCTGTTTTTGTCACATCATCTTTTAGTGTGTACCCAGCATTACTCTAACCCTAATCCTAACTTTATCCTTTCACCTAATGTTAAGCCTAAACTTAACCATTACCCTAAACCTTATTGTATACTTACCCCTAACCCTAACCTATACAATTAGTTGCTTATCAACAGATAGTTTGTTGATTTTGTCTAACATTTTACCTGTCATAATTACTAGACCATTTAAGACCTCACCTGTGACCATGTTTGTCTATCTGTAATGACCAACCAGGACAGGGTTCCACAATACCACAATAATGATTTATTAATACAATAAGGCAAAAATCCAGGCAGAGAGGTCCAGAGATAGGCAATAGTTCCGTTTACAGAATCGTGGTAGTCAGACCAGGCAGGGATCGGTACACGGAATCGAGGTAGTCAAGCCAGGCAGGGATCGGTACACAGGAATAATCTTACTGGAAGGAGAGGCTCAGGCGAAGTCAGGGAACAGGCAGGAGTCGGTACACTGGAATGGAAATCAAACACAAGCAGAAGTACACAGGACAAATCCAAGGACGAAGTAACCAGGTATAATATTGGGTCAAACCAGAATGTAAAATGGAGGAAAATACAGCTTAGTATGTTGGCAGAACAAACAATACCTCACAGTGAGTGGAGGAATCTGGGAGGTATATATACTGGATAGAGTCATATCAGCACCTTACATAATAAGCTACATATCCATAAAGATAAATAAATAACCAACAACAAACATTCAAGATGATACAACAGCATATTACAACCACTTAATCCAGAATATTACCTAATAGCATTCAAAGCCATGATTGATGCGGGGACAAATTAGTTTTTATATTTATTCAGTCTGCACTTAGGAACCCTAAATCTTCTACCAGAGGGGAGATTTAATTAATCTTTTTGTCAATTCCATGATTATCTCATGATTGGACCATTTTGTGTACTGTAATAGCACTCCCATTTAATGTTTTCAGAATATAACATGAAAATTATCATGTAAACAAATAAATATTTGTTCCAAAAATAAGCAAATTATTTAGCCTTCATTAACTAATCCTTTGATGACCTAAGTCATACCCATCATTATCTTTGACTACATTTATATATATATATATATATATATATATATATATATATATATATATATATATATAACTACTCATCTCTCCACCTAATAGCTGATGAGTGGTGAGCGTTCTGGCGCAAAATGGCTGCCGTGCATCACCCAGGTGGGTGCTACACATTGGTTGTGGTGGATGAGGTGAACTTTCCCCCTCACTGTGTAAAGCGCTTTGGGTTCCTTGAAAAGCGCTATATAAGTTGAAATAATTATTGAGCCATGATACATACATTATGAGCAATGTTATTTCATAGCATACACTATGAAAATATTATTATATGAACATGAATGGCTTTATATCACTTCAGTTTCAATATGTTCTACTCCAATATCATTCTGATAGGCTGCATACACAGCAAAAATGTCAGTGTTATTTCACTTCCCATGATGTTAAATTTAGAACTAATTTATATAATTCTCACCAGTTCAGAGTTAAATTAACATTTCCAATAGTGTTAAAATGTTAACTCATTAATAGTGTTAAATATGTCACTCACTGTAATGAGCACTCAAAATGTGAAATAGAACAATGTTATTTATTGACCAGAATGACTGTCTATTGGAACAAGCAAAGAATAATCCAAGATATGGTATATGTCAGACCGGCAGAGCTATTATGGCTAAGGTACAACGAGGGATATCCACAGGCAGAGTAATTCAAACAGGCAGAGGTCAAAACGGAATAGCAGGTATGG
>JACXGM010003762.1:0-15234 GCA_016801145.1 Umbra pygmaea
CTAGTTTCCCGGGTCTGTGGTATTTCAGTCCGTAGCTGTTTACACACGGATAAATGATCATTATGAGGTCAGAGAGTTAGTTAGGAAATATTCAACCACGTCTATTATATAAATCCTCTATAGGCATTTATTAAGCATTTCTCCGTTCTTAACCCAGACTATTGCAACGGGAGAAAAGGAAATACATTAATTATTAATGATTCAACTTCATAAGTGCACGTTCATTGTATCCTTTTTACTCCCGACTACACCTGTCCTATTTCTGAACGTAATTAAACAAATCAGCTAACCAATTCAAGTTTTTATTTTTGCCATGAAACATTGCTAATTGTTTAACTGAAAAGGTTTAGGTCATTTCGCCACATTTTGTAGGACAGAAAATCGTTTGCTTCAATCAATTAAAACGGTTGCAAAGGCTTATAAAGTAGCTACTTTAAGACAAGCTCCAACAATGTGTGGTGTAAAGTTTGTGCTCTTGCAAGCAGCATACCTGCTGGAAAGACATACCTCTCTTGCATTCGTATAAAAAAGTGGGGCATGTTCTGCATTTTATTCCCAGTTCTGGATTCACCAGTGGTTTTAACAACTACAGATGTTCCTCGTCTGATTTGCTCCCCCTCATACCACGTTACCTAATGGTGCATTTAGTTAACAAAATATTTACTATTACTGACGCATAATGGCGCTAGACCGATTAAAAGAACACATCGCTCACTGAATAAGAAGTACATCAGTAATGTTCACTGCTGTAAGGCATACGTGGCATAGTTGGTTGTCTTTCAACATTGATGCAGGAGTTCATGAGTTCAAATCCCTCCTAGGGATAATGGTTTTATTGGACAGAGACTGCCATTAAACATATGTATGTAATTGTATTATCATGTGTTTACTGTATGAATTTCATGGAAATTCATATCCAACTATGATGTGATCCATCACTTGTTTTTGTTGCATTTGAATTTTATATCCATATCAACCAACTCTAGCCTAAACTATGTATTCATTCACAATTAAACAATGGTTCTGTAAAATAACATATTTCTTGACAGTGACTACAATTTAATTTATACAATTGTATTATTTGACAGTAGAATTAATTTCTTAATTTAAAGCTACACTGTGTATTTCTTTGAGTTGATTCTTAACAAAAACCCCTTTGTTCTTTCAAAAATATGTGCTAATTCATGTGTAACTACTTCCACCAAATAATCAAAGTATTTTCGTTAGCATACAATCTTCCATTCACAATACATACAATGGTGCCGCTCAAATAGCGGCAGCCATATTATGCCTCCATCATTCAAAAATACATTAGCCAAAGAGGGACATACCTGGAAATTCGAGCTTGGCCTTTCGCGCTTTTACACTAGTGGCACCGTGACAAATGCCAGGGGGAGATTACTCACGACTGCCAGCAAATTTCAAAGTCTGTTGAAGATGTAAGATTATGCCTATTCTCGAGGACATGTAACGGCAGCACTGGCCCAAGCTGTACAGTAGGCAAGAACATTCGACTCTGTTTAGTGAATTAAGAGTCCTGAGTTCACATTCACAAATGAAACATGTTCTAACAGTATTCCGTAGTAGGGCCAATCCCAATGTGCCCCCTAAACCCATAGCCCTGAACCCTCACAGACTTAGTAAGAACACGCTTCAAAATCCGTGAGTATGTGTGTGGACATTTGGGATTGGTCTCAAAAAGTGACCTGAAAGAAAGCTGTGCAGATCGCCTGAGTGCACATGAACTCCCCCATCAGTGGAAATTGGCTGCCGCTCTCTTATAACTTCCTTTGTCTTTTGGTAATAGACGTGCTTGCCATGATTTTCTACTCTGTATTCAATGAAGCTGTCAGGTAACTGGACACATATGTGGATCAAATCGCTAACGGGACTGAAAGGTGTGTGGTAGACTAATTGTTCCATGCTAATTCGCTGCCAGCAGAAATAAATGCTTGATTATATCGAAATAGCATACCTATTCAGTAGTATATTGAATCAAAATTCAAAGAAACATCAAATTATCATCTTTAAATATTTTATGTAATAATCTCGAAAGTGAAAACTGCAATCTCGAATATCATAAAACAAAAAAGCTGTAATGCATAATGCAATGTGCATGATTACATGCTCTAATTGGACCCAGATCACCCGGATGAAATACTAGCTAGCAACACCAAAGGGGTAGGCTTAGAGACGGAAGTTGAAAGAACCATGGGCTTAGCGGCCAATGGTGGAACTGCACCCCCTGCGGCCCAAAAATACTTTTTCCCATAGACTTTCATGGTAAAAGAAACCTCTATATTTCAGCAGATAATTTTGGGGTACATCAACTTACCAGCCTAAACACTTAAAGGGTCCTTATTTAAAATGTCAGGTTTAAAAAAAAAATTATATTCACTAGTTGCCAAATCCAGAGTTATTAAACTAGGCATGATGAAAGTGCAGTGTTGCTACGGGTTGCTACGACAACACAAACAAACTGTTGCTAGTACGCATGTCAGTTGGGCCGCACAATGTGGAAGATCCGGGTATTTTGGAGCTCCATGTTTGCTTCATGCGCTTTTGAGCAACTTTCATTGGAATGAACGGGGCTTCGTGCCGAAGGCGCCATCCAGTTTTCTTAATACATCCATGAGCAACACCTAAGGCGTCGAGGCTGCTAGTAACTTGAATTTAGGTTTTAGACTGTGTAGAATGTCATACATCAAAATGTATTTAAAAAATTAAAAAGGCAGCTTATATGCAACATTAATTTTTTAGGAAAGTAGTTCAATTGTTACAGCACTACAGAGAGTACCTTTAACTTCAGAATGTACGGTAGTTGTTTTAATGATAGAGAAATATGCTGTTGTACAGTACCTAGAGTAGATTAACCAAGTCAAATGCTTTGGATGAATTTGGATGTGCTCACAGGAGCCACCTGGTGGCCACTAATTGTATTTTTTTCTTTTAACTCCCACCAAAAATTAATAAAATGTCTTGCGGTTTACCTCGGTACCGTTACGGTCTAAAAGGAAGGAGACAAGTGAATGATCGAATGTGTTCTTGGAATCACAGAAAAACAGGAATCACAGAAAAACTGAATACAAGGACCTCTGACAGAGAATAATAATTGACAAACAAAAGGGACTCTCCTCTAGTATATATACCCACTTAATTGAATAGGAGAAACAGCTGTGGCACTTGGCACATGTGTGCGTAATTATAGTTGCACAGAGAGTGCTAGACTCCCTCAATAAACATAGAGAAGGTTAGAACTACCAAATAAAACAACACAGGAGAGATCCTTAATACCCTGGAGAGTGTGACCTTTGGGTAGGGTAGGAAGAGGGCATGGGCGCAACAGGTACAGCCCCTCCTCTTGATGAGCACTTTCGATGAGTAACATCTGTAAGTCAAATGCTTTCCAAACATCAGACTTCCCTTTTCCCTCCTGCGCAACCAATATACATTCACCTTTCCTAAGTGACACCTATAGCCTATCGCCTCCACATCGATTTGGCTGACTCCCATATTTTACCACCTAACCTGTTCTTGGAGTTCTGTCTAAAAGTGTCACATTACAATAATAATGGAATTTTGAAGGGTAGTGTAGTGGGGAGATTTATGACAAGAGTAATATTATTAATTTTAGAGTGAACTGAAGATAAAAAAATGTCAGCTTCAGAAATATGATTGATTGTTTTACTTATATTTAAACATATTTTAAAAAACTGACACATGCCTAAAGCCTAGCCGGCCCAATCTAATCAGTAGAATGTAAAGCCTAGCCTAACTTCTGGCCAGGACACACACCGTGTTATACACAAGAATGTGTTGTTGATGATGATTTTCAAGAATGTGCAACTTTCCTCTTTTAAAAGGTCCATTATTTGTTTTAATGGATGTTTGATAGTACACAGTAATTTATTTTCACAAGTAAAAGTATTTTTTGGTTAATTCATGGAGTTAACAGCACAAGCAAAGCACAAACAATTTAGCCTATTTTAAGTCATTCTGGAGTGGGGTGGGCTAATGGCATCATCTGCTAAAATTAAATGTCTAATATAAAATATTCTTTCATATTTAAAAAATTATAGGGGTGGGGGCCAACTTCATGCTGATACTGAACCAATAGCGATTGACAGCCAACTGGATCTCTCGGGTATACAGTTCCAATCACCGTTTTCATCTAAAGCAAAAGGTGTTGCTATACTGATGTGTAAGAATATCCCATATATATTTGATTAAATTATCTTGGACACCTGCAGTCGATATATTTTGATATCTGGGAGAATTTACACACTTCCTATTACTCTTTTGAATATATATGTCCCCAACTTTGACTACCTTTTTATAAGGTCTTCGATCTCCTCCAAGATTACAATACCACAAACATACTTTTGTGTGGTGATCTAAATTGTTATCTTGACCCGTTTCTTGATAGACAATCTAACCACTCCCCCACCCTCCATTGCTTCAGTTCGAATACTAAACAACTTGACTAAATCTAGACATTTGGTGGACATCTGGAGGCCACAGCATCCAATGGAAAAGGACTATTCATTATTTTTTCATGTCCATAGGACATACACTAGAATTTACTATATTTAAATAGACTCGAAACTAACACCGAACATCCAAAATACCACAGTGTACTGATATCCAATCACAGTCCTGTATCATTATAACATAGTTACTGTTGGTGTTCTAACTCGTTGCTTCTCAATGACCAACTGTTTAGGGAATATCTGAACACACGGATTAGTGAATTCCTGAAGACGGATGAGACAATGTCTTACTCTATACTTTGGGAGACCCTTAAAGTGGTTATGAGAGCCCACATCATTTCCTTTGAAGCGTCAAATAAGAGGAAGCAATGCCAAAGACTTGAGATTAAAGCATTACTCCCAGCCAAGAAAGACTTGTTCAGAAACTCCCTGGCAGATACTGACTAAAAGAAGATATTACATTTAAAATATGAATATAATTCCATTCTTAGCAATAGGATTAGTTAACTATTTCTTTAAAAACAAAAACTTTGAGCTTGGAAATAAGCCAGTGAGTCTTTTAGCTAGACAATTAAATGGAACGCCAGCAAATCGTGCAATATATAAAACGATTTCATAAAATCTCAAAGTCAGGTTCTCTGCTAACAAACCACAAAGAGAAAAATAAACACTTTCTAGCATTCCATTCTGACTTATATACTACAAAGACTGAGTTTGCCAACTTCTTTGACTCCATTAATATTCCAACATCGGATGAGACTTTCAAAACAGCACTTGACTGTCAATTTTGTCATGGTGAGCTCACTGAAGTAATATTTTCCATCTGGGATAGCAGCAGGCCCCAATGGATTTGGGAGTTTATTCTATGAGGCATTCCAGAAGATTCTTATACCCTTCATGCATAGAATGATAGAACACTCCACTCAAAATAATAGACTCCCAAAATCACTGTATTAGGCCAACATGTTTTTTTTTTTTTTAATTTAACCAGGTAAGTTGACTAAGAACAATTTCTTATTTACAGCAACAACCTGGGAGCAATTAGGGTAAAGTGTCTTGCCCAAGGACACAACAACATTTGGCTCAGTCGGGAATCGAACTGGCATCCTTCTGACTACAAGTCTGACTCCCTACCCACTGAGCCATCTGCGCCCCTACAAGGGAGGTGTCACGTACATTAAAGGGACATTGAAAATAATTTTTGTTTAAAAAAAAAAAAAAAGGGGCAAAGGAAATACAGATCCTGCCAATTATAGGCCTATTGCCCTTTTAAACCTTGACCAAAAGATTAAACACAGTGGGCTCCAAAATTATTGGCACCCCTGACTGGCAATGCACAAACAATACTGTAAAAAATATTCTCAATAAAACTATAGAAATACTCAAAATACCAACATGTGTCACACCCAAACCAGGGAGGGCAGGTGTGCATGGACTGAGACATGGACTCCTTTATATATTGATTAGTTAAATGTATAAGTTTAGTTTGTTTCATTATATATCATGTCTTATTTTTCCATTCAGTGCATTGCATGGTGGTTTAGTTATTTTCAATTACGTTTAATGTCCCTTTAATGTACGTGACACCTCCCTCTAATCTGGGCATTGTTTACAGATGGGTGTTAGTTTAGGTTGTGCTTGTATCTCATAGATCTGTTTGATTGAGGATTACATTCAGCCCTGTCCTGTTAATTAGTTACGGTTCCTACATATATGCTGCCCAGATCAGAGAGAGGTTGTCGGTCATTGATTACTGTTGGAACGTTACGTCTTGCTGCTTGTTTGGAAGGCTGGCTCGTAAGGCTGTACTACTGTTGTGACAATTGAGTCCCTGAAGTTGATTTTTGTGCGTAAGCTTCTTTCTTCCATAGTTATCAGTGTCCGTACCACTCTAAGAATACGTAAACTATGTAGAATTATCCGCATGCCATTTGCTTTACGATGTACCCTGCAACTACATTGTGCATGCATCTGCAGACTGTGTCTTATTAAACGAGCCAGTATCAACATTATCTACCTGCCTGGGTCTCCCTCTCTCCTTCATCTACACCCCCACACGTAATACATGACAATGTGAGAAATACTGTACTTTATTAATGTGTTGTTGGAACCAATTATTGATTAAATTAAAAACAAATGTCCTGCAAATCCATGTCCTCCAAATCAAGGTTTCACAAGAAATGGCATCCTTAAAGATGTAAATAATATATACCAAAATTAAACCAGGAATTAAATTCCACTTATTTAAGTTAATCTAAGTCTTTAGGAACTATACTGATCCATTATATCACTTTCTGTTCCACTATGGTATAAAAAAGAGATAATGCAATATCCCTTTGTCATCCAACACCATGAAGAAAACAAAAGAACTGGCAGTTCAAAAGAGATAGATGGTTGTAGACCTTCATAAATCTGGTAATGGCTACAAGAAGATCAGAGAACTACTGAATATACCACTGAGCACTGTCAGGGCAATTATTAAAAAATTCTAAAGATAAAACTTTTGAAAACCTCACGTGTAGAAGACGCAAATGCATTTTCTCCCCCGAGGATAGGGAGGAGGATGGTGAGAGAAGCAACAAAATCCCAAAGAATCACTGTGACAGAATTGCAGGCCTTGGTGACAACTTGGGTTCACCAGGTTTCAAAATGCACCATCAGACGCCACCTCAAAAAGCATTTTGCTATGGCAGGCCATGCGTTCCATCTGGCCAACCCCACCCAGACCAACAACCCTGCACCTAGTCTGGACCTATGGATGTCTCTATGGGGGTGCCACAGGTTTCGATCCTTGGGCCGACACTATTCTCTGTGTATATCAATGATGTAGTTCGTGCCACTGGTGACTCTCAGATCCACCTGTATGCAGATGACACCATTCTATACACATCCGGCCCTACATTGGACTCTGTGCTAACAAATCTTCAAAAGAGCTTCGATGCCATTCAACATACCTTCTATAACCTTCAACTGCTCCTAAACCCCACCAAAACTAAATGCATGCCACTTAACCGCATACTTCCCATACCCGCCAGCCTGACAAGCATCTCCACTCTGGATGGGTCCACACTGAAATATGTGGACACCTACAAATACCTAGATGTCTGAAAACCCCTCTGTACCTAAAATCTCTTCTCACCATTGCCTCACCCACCCGTAACCTGCGCTCAAGCTCTCTGGTCACCCCAAAAGCACACACCTCTTTTGGCTGAAACTCATTCCAGTTCGCTGCAGCTAATGATTGGAACGAGCTACAGAAGAGACTGAAACTCGTGACCACGGTCCCCCTCACTTCCTTTAAATCATGATTGTCAGAGCTTCTGTCTAATCATTGCACATGCTGACCCTCCCCTCACATGTACACTACCTCTCCCCATCTGATCTATTACCTAAGCTTTTTGCCTCATGGCACCTTTGTACGCACAGACTTGCACAGCATTTTATTTATAGTATCTTATTTATCATCTGATATATGCACAATATCCATTTGCACAGTCATGCTCAAGAGTTAATTTATTACAATGTATTTGCCTAACAATTTACATACCAATTTAATTTAATTGAATTCATGTGTAACTCTGTCTCAACTTGCATCGTTCTGTTTATCTTGGCCAGGTCGACGGTTGAAATGATAAAAATAGAAATAAACCTCCACAACCATGGTTTCTTTGGAAGGGTTGCCAGAAGAAAGCCCTTTCTGACCCCAAGAAAATGATGCAAGTGCTTGGAGTTTGCCAAACGTTATTTCTATTATGACTGGAAGTAGGTGCACTGGTCAGATTAGACCAACATTTTATGTTTTGGTCAGATACAGCATTGGCATGTTTGGCGCTAAAACAGAGATGTATACAAGTAGAGGCACTTCATACCCACTATGAAATATGATGGTGGGTCAGTAATGTTTTGGGGTTATTTTAATTTCAGAAGTCCAGGGGCACTGGTCAAGATTGATGGCATAATGAATTTCACCATGTATCAGGCAATTATGGCTGGTTGCCTCTGCCAGAAGGCTGGGACGTGGCCGTAGGTGGACTTTCCAACAAGACAATGACCCAAAACATACCTCAAGATCCACACAGAAATGGTTCTGTGACAACAAAATCAATGTTCTGCGATGGCCATCTCAGTCGCCAGACCTCAATCCAATCAAAAACCTGTAGGCTGAGTTGAAGAGGGCGGTTGATGAGCGCAAACCCAAGAATGTGAAGGATCTTGAAAGGATCTGCATAGAGGAGTGGTCCAAAAAAATCCCTCCAAATGTGTTACTTAACCTTGTCAAACATTTCAGGAAGAGACTCCAAGCCATTATCCTTGCCAGAGGTGGTTGCACTATGTAATGAAGAAGGAGTGCCAATAATTATGGAACCTTGATATTTGTGGAATTTACTTTATTTTAAATAATTGTTTCATAAATGTTGGTATTTTGAGTTTCTCTTTATAATTATATTGTTTATAAATTATTGTTTGTGCATTGCCAGTCAGTGGTGCCAGTAATTTTGGAGCCCACTGTAACTAAGGTACTGGCATACAGACTGGGTAAACATATTTAATCTTAGACACCCCGACCAAACAGGACTTATTGCAGTGAATTTTCCTTTTGTAACTTATGACAGCTCCTTAATATTATGTACACTGATCATGGCAAAAACTCTGGTGTGGCCATCCTTTCCCTCGATGCTCAGAAGGCCTTCGACCAAGTAGATTGGTCATATTACATTCGAGGCACTTATTCGGATAGTCTTTTATTACATGGGTTAAGCTGCTGTATCTCTGTCCAACATCTTTTATCTTAACTAACAATGATAAATCAGAACCTTTTAACTTCAACGTGGGATCCGACAGGGGGACCCGCTGTCCCCCTTACTCTTTAATATTGCCTTGGAGCCCTTTGCCCTAAGAATAAGGAGTCACACTGCTATAAATGGCATTAAAGTGGGGGGTGTAAAATGTTGCTTGAGTCTTTATGTGGACGACATGTTAGTTTATGTCTCAAACTCTGAAGCCTCCTTTCAGGTTATACAATTATTAAAGAGTGACTTTTTGCCCCTAGCTGACAAAATGGACGCAGATGTTCTTTGGTCGCTGCCATTTAAAGGACAACTCTGGCACAAAATTTCCCTAGGGTTTAAAAACACATTGGTACAGAGTCGACCGTTCTCTGGGATATGTTTTCATGCTAATCGAATGTGCCCAATTTTAGTGCGAACTGATAATTACCTTATAATGCTAGTTGTGTGGGCATGGATGAAGTAAAAATAAATTGCTATTATATACCACTAACAAGGCTCAAAACAGCACCACACTTTCACGCTAGCATAATGGGAGTCTTTACATACAAATCGAAGCATTGAGAACTTTGTAAGTGTACAGGTAGTTTATTAGAAATATAGTTTAAAAGACATTACCAATCGTGTATACAGCCAGGCACCATCTTCAGATAACAGACTCGACAAGTCAAACCTCAAACTCTGTGCTACGTGAGCTGAACTATAAGAAAAATTGTGTTTGATTTTAGTTCTCATTGCCAGCTGTAAGACTTGCTCATTGGTCTAAATGAATTACCACAAAACCTCTTGCCGTGGAAGATTCCAAGTCACAGTTCAGCTCACGTAGCAAGGCGTTTGTGGTTCAACTGGTCAAGTCTGTTTTGTGCCGTTTGGCTTTGGCCTAAGGATCAATAACAGATTGTGGCTTGTCTAGTTAAAGAGTAGGAAAACAGTCATCTCATTCCCAGATACTTCTGCCAAATCCTCTCTCACTCTGTCTCAGCTGCGAGTCGGCCGATTCATTATTTTATCAGTGAAACAACCACTCTCCTGAAGCCATTTCAATGTGCATTGCGTGTAGCGCAATTCCAGTTTATGATTAATTCTTGCATATCCCTACCATCTTACACACAGCTGAGCTGTCAGTGGTGAAATGGGTTTATGAACAATGTTTGATTGAGGGGGGTTGTAGGCTATTGGGGGTTGGTTGGGTGTTTAACATTTGTAACACAATGATTAGATACAAATGTATCTAGTCATTGTGTTACAAATGTATCTAGTCATTGTGTTACAAATGTATCTAGTCATTGTGTTACAAATGTAACACAATGACTAGATACATTTGTAACACAATGACTAGATACATTTGTAACACAATGACTACCTGAGCACTGTTTTAATTGTGAAATAAATAATCCTGTACACAGGATAAAAAACGGCTAAATCGTTCTCTTTTGTTGTTGCAAAATAAGACAGTCAAATATATTTTTAATTACCTATATATAGAATATTATATATTATTCCGATTGTATCTCACACACTATTAATACATAACAGTATTATTCTTCATTACACCACGGGGATGTGCCAGACAAGTTAGCATTTCGTTAAACACATTGTAATTAAATCTGTCTTGTGCATTTGGCTGTATTTTATGTTATGATTGAGGCAAAGAAAAGAGATGATTTCTCGTGCATGAAAGGAGTTTTAAATATACAATAGGCAGTTTAGACAAGACATTTAAAGTATATTGTAGGTGTAACGTTCCCCTTCTCCCCAAGACAATACCAGGACTCTCATTGTGCATTCTGTAGCCTTGTCTGTGTTTCTGTGTAAGTTTTCCCAATCTCTACTGCCCTCGTGTGGATATGTCAGCCACTCCCTTGTATTAGTTCATTTCTGTTAAGTCCATTCCAGGTCTTTGGTTTATCCCTTAGGTGTTATGTCCATACTTGGTCTTTCCTGTTTTCATGTTTTCCCGCCTTTTGTGTCACATGTTTTAGTCCTCCAATCCCTTATGTTTATTATGTTCCCAGCTGCACTGTATTAGTAATCATATCACTATTTAGTTCTGTTCTACCTTTGTGGTATTGCTAGTCATTGAGGAATTTACCCTGCCACTTCATTTTCTTCTTGAGTACCCTAGTCTTCCATGTTGTGTTTCTCAGTGTTCTGTATCCAACCGTATTCTGAGTTGCCCTCTTTTTCCTTTCTAGTGATTATTTCTGTTTGGTTTACCTATATATATATATATATACATACAGTGTCTTGCGAAAGTATTCGGCACCCTTGAACTTTTCGACCTTTTGCTACATTTCAGGCTTCAAACATAAAGATTTAAACTGTAATTTTTTGTGAAGAATCAACAAGTGGGACAGAATCATAAAGTGGAACGAAATTTATTGGATATTTCAAACTTTTTTAACAAATAAAAAACTGAAAAATTGGGCGTGCAAAAGTTAATACTTTGTAGCGCCACCTTTTGCTGTGATTACAGCTGTAAGTCACTTGGGGTATGTCTCTATCAGTTTTGCACATCGAGAGACTGAAATTTTTGCCCATTCCTCCTTGCAAAACACCTCCAGCTCAGTGAGGTTGGATGGAGAGCGTTTGTGAACAGCAGTTTTCTGTTATTTCCACAGATTCTCGATTGGATTCAGGTCTGGACTTTGACTTGGCCATTCTAACACCTGGATATGTTTATTTGTGAATCATTCCATTGTAGATTTTGCTTTATGTTTTGGATCATTGTCTTGTTGGAAGACAAATCTCCGTCCCAGTCTCAGGTCTTTTGCAGACTCCATCAGGTTTTCTTCCAGAATGGTCCTGTATTTGGCTCCATCCATCTTCCCATCAATTTTAGCCATCTTCCCTGTTCCTGCTGAAGAAAAGCAGGCCCAAACCATGATGCTCCCACCACCATGTTTGACAGTGGGGATGGTGTGTTCAGGGTGATGAGCTGTGTTGCTTTTACGCCAAACATAACGTTTTTCATTGTTGCCAAAAAGTTCAATTTTGGTTTCATCTGACCAGAGCCCTTTCTTCCACATGTTTGGTGTGTCTCCCAGGTGGCTTGTGGCAAACTTTAAATGACACTTTTTATGGATATCTTTCAGAAATCTTAGGAAAAAGCTTAGGAAATCTTTCTGTATTCAAATCTGGCTTTAAACTTCTCCACAACAGTATCTCGGATCTGCCTGGTGTGTTCCTTGTTCTTCATGATGCTCTCTGTGCTTTCAACGGAACTCTGAGACTATCACAGAGCAGGTGCATTTATACAGAGGCTTGATTACACACAGGTGGATTCTATTTATCATCATTAGTCATTTAGGTCAACATTGGATCATTCAGAGATCCTCACTGAACTTCTGGAGAGAAGCACTGAAAGTAAAGGGGCTGAATAATTTTGCTCGCCCAATTTGTCAGTTTTTTATTTGTTAAAAAAGTTTTAAATATCCAATAAATTTCGTTCCTATTCATAATTGTGTCCCACTTGTTGCTGCTTCTTCACAAAAAATTACAGTTTTATATCTCTATGTTTGAAGCCTGAAATCTGGCAAAAGGTCGAAATGTTCAAGGGGGCCGAATACATTCGCAAGGCACTGTATATCTCCAGTATAAGCGTTTTCAGTTAGTAGTTTGTGTATGGAATCTCCTGCGGGATAGTAAGTTTTAAGAATAAAATATTTATATATATTTAATCTACTGGTGCTTCCGACCTGTTCCTCATTGAAAGCGTGACAATAGGACAATATTTTAATGACTAAAGCACTACAAATAATACATTTAACTTCAAAACGATGTTGTTTTATTGATAATAAAAATAGGATATCTGTGAGGATTTCCGTGAGTTCATATGCAGACTTAAAAACACAATTTAATTAAATGTGTCTTGTGCATATCGACGTATTTTATGTTTTATGATTGAGGCAAAGAAAATAGATGATTTCCAGGGCAAATGCTTTGGATGAATGTGCAAACTGGAGCTACCTGGCGGCCATTTATTGTATTGTTTTTGTTTAAAAACTGCCACCGAAATTTGATTCAACTGGCTGAAGTAAACCTCGGTATTGCTCCGCCCCTTTTCCACAACTTCATTGTACGACATCTGTATATGACCACTTCAGAAATGTAGGTATTAGAATACCTCGTAACCCCCATATTTCTATTTAAGCTGAATATTTTTGACATGGTGTAAAAGCTTATATTTGGAGACCTCGAGGACTCTACCCTAATCCATTGTGGGCTGCAGCAATGCTATTAAGATGATGGCCCTTCCTAGATTTTTGTATCTGGGATATAAGGTTAATCGTATATCGAAAGGACATTTGCAAAAACCTATTGAGGTGGGGGATCTGGTCTTACCTAACTTCCGCCATTACTATTTGGCAGCTAATGCCAGGGCCCTGACCTACTGGCAAGGAGGACCTCAATGAGAAATCAAGTGGTTAGAAAGAGCTGACTGCAGTAACCATGTCCTCCCTCTCTGGTCTGCTTTTTTCTAAGACAGAATCCCCAAACAAATTAGCTGGAGACTATTTTATTTATAAGATTCTGATTCAGATTAAAACTATTAATAAATTACCTGATATATCTATTCATACTCCTATTTGCGAAAACTGTGCATTTTTACCATCAAATACAGATAAGGGGCCCTATCTTGCACACGGCGCAACACAGCACAAAGCCCGAAAGCAAGTGCTAGTTTAACACCTTCGCAGTAGTCAATTTCCCATCCAGCGCCCGCGTCAATTAAATAGCAAATGCACCTGTGCCCATCTTTGCACCCATGGGCGTGCTGGTCTTACAAGAATGTGTGTTCAGGATGATTCTGGGTGTATTGCTATCTTGAGGCATTGGAAAGTGATTGCGCCATTGACCAACAAAAACTTGGTCTAAAGTCAATAGTGCAGCATGTCATTGTTATTTTAACAGCAAATTAGTCAAATGCACCTAGGCTTATGCACAACACGTGTACACTATGGTTGTTACACACACACACAGGGAAGCGCAGCAGCACACAAACATGGTACAAACATGTCATGTTACGCCCAAAACACACCCATGAATAAATTAAGACACTTAGTACAACACTTCTAGACCTTGCGCCCGGCGCATGGAAATTATTTTTCTGTCGTCAAACTAGCAAAAGTGGATTTGGACACGCACAAAGTGTACTTGCGCCATTCACTTCACACCGTCCACTTAGAAAATTAAAATAGGGCCCAAGGTTTTCACTGTTTGGGAGAATAAGGGACTGTCCACCATTTGTGATGTATACATGAGAAACAGATTGCTTAATTTCAGCAGCTGGAAACAAAGTTTGATCTACCTCAGTGAAATTATTCTCAGTGAAATCTTTATCTTGAACTACGACATGTTAGGGAGAATCTTCCAGATCTTGATAATATCCAGAAATTCATTACTTTTAATGAGATCCTGCACCTCCCGCAGGGTTTCCCGCTTGGTGTCTGTTTTTAACCACCTGTGTGTCCACTGACCACTGAGGGAGGCCTGGGCTACTGAGCACAGAATAGAGCTGACTCCACTACTATAAAACTAAGTTACATAGATCTGGATTTCTCCCCTTTATAGATGTAAGACTATATAGATGTAAGGTATATTGCCACATCTTTTTTGGATCTGTCCATTTTGCTCAATTTTTGGACAAAGATATTTGAATTGTTTTCCAGATTCTATAAAAATTGATTGCGCCTGACCCCAAAATGTTAATTTTTGTCTGTTTAGATAACACTCCAGCTCTTACATACTGTATGAAGATCGAATGGCTCTAGCATTCGGGATGGTGGCAGCCAAAACAAACATTCTGTTAGATTGGAAATCACCCTAGCTCCCTGTTTTAGGAAGTGGCTTAACTATCCCAAAAAAATAAAGTACAGTGAACTATACACGGAAAGAATGCGATTCCACAGGTCCAAGTCATATGGGAAATGTTTGTATGGAAATATGGGGACCAT
>JACXGM010003762.1:15334-34964 GCA_016801145.1 Umbra pygmaea
TATATATATATATATATATATATATATATATATATATATATATATATATATATATATATATATATATTATGTTGCTGTCATTCATTGTTTGTTTCTTTATTGTTCTTCACCTTTATGTATGATGCAAATTTGAAAATAAAATATATAAAAACATTTTAACATGTCTTTCAAATACATGCAAATTGTTTATATGTGTTTATATTTTATTATGCTAATCACTCAGCGTGGACTAACAAAAAATGATGTACGGTAACTTTTTTTTAGAGCTATGTCCCTTATGTCACTTTAAACTAACCATAACCCTCCATTATTAAAGTGGTGCTCATATACAGAACCTATAGGAGGAGCTCTCACCAAACATTTGGATGATATCAACAGATGTGAGAAAAGTTTGCCTACTTGACCATGGAAATACAATAAAGCAAAGTGTGTAACACCAACAAATACATTCTTCAACCTTTGGAAATGTCCCAAAACTAAAAATTATAAAATTGCTGAACAATAGACGGTTAACCCTTTGTGGATATTGTTTAAAATGGTGATATTGGCCTTAAATTTCAGAACCAAATCTAACAGCTCTTAGCTCCGGACCTGAAGCAAGGAGATTAATGTGTGTGATACCATTTGAAAGGAAACACTTCAAAGTTTCTGGAGATAAGAAAAAATGCTCTTGATGAACAAAACATATTAAGGAGCAAAATTTTACTTTGTATTGTTGTGTAATTCAATGAGAACAAAATGACTTAACAACACTCAATGGAAAACAAAATCGCTGACAGATTGAAGGCTGGATTAAAACTCACACCTAAAATCTGAGTAAACTATTTTATTCACAGGCTGTAACAACCTGCGTGAATTTCATCACGGCAACTCATAATGTGTACTCAGTAGTGCGTATGGCCCCCACGTGCCTTTATGCCTCTACGGCCCTGTCCAGGTCTCCTTTTGTAATGGCCTGTCTACTGTTATCTCCTCCATGCGCATGAGACTGTGCTGGGAGACAGAACAAATCTTCTTGTGACGGCATATTGATATTCGATCCTGGATGAGCCTACCTAAATGGGTTGTAGGTACTACCTCATGGTGCCAGTAGTGACAAGGCCACTAGCAAAATGCAGTCAGGAAAGATAAGGAGAGAGCAATTGTCTGTGGACACCACCTGCAAAACCATTCCCTTTTTTGCGGTTGTCTTGCTGTTGCCTCTCCAGTGCTCCTGTTATCACTTTCATTTGCACCAAAACAGGTGACATTGAATCACAATTGCTTATGCTTCCTAACTGGACATATTGATATTCCTGAAGTTTAATTGACTTTGTGTTACACTGTGATGATTGTGTGTTCCTTAAATTTTGTTGAGCGGTGTACAATGCCATCCCTATATAGGAACATCTATCCCCAGGAGATGAAGTGATTTTACCCTATGGGCTACATTTAGGGTTCCTGTACCTTTATGTCTGCAGTGCTCTCTGGCCTCTTGTAGGGTCAGTCTCTGGAACACAGTCTCAAAGTTGTAGCAGCTAGTGCCAAACCTCAGCCAAGTCGCCGGGCACACAACCTCATAGGTGGTGAACGCACTGTTCTCTGGAGAAAGAAAATCATAATAAGCCTCTGAGTGAGCCATGCTAGAAGGCCTGCTAGCTGCTGGGCTTCATCAGTAGTGCAGCACGCTGACAGGCCAGCCAGATGGTACTCACTAGAGGGAGGAATGTGGCACAGGGCTCCCTGGAGACGCATCTCACAGTCTGCCCTCCGCCAGCCGCCGCTGACGTCCATGAACACACAGTCTCCCGGAACCAAGGCCTCGTCATCATCGTCCGTCGGGTCCCAGTGGGTGAAAACAGTGTCACTGCCGTCTGACCACTGGTAGTTGATCCCATCCTGCGGGAAATTGACACACACTCACTCGTACATTGTGTTGCTAAGGCGTGTGCTAACGGTGATAACGAGGTCGTAAGTCTTGTCATGCAACAATGCAGAAAGAGGGCAGTGCTTTGGGGGTGTTGTGTTGACTTGCCTGTGTGCCTTTTTGTATGTGTGTATGTATGTATCAATATTGAATGTCTGTAAAAATATTGAATGTGTGTCTGTGTGTATTTATATTGTATGTGTGTCACCATAAATGGGTACACCCCCTGTGAAAATTAAGATTTGTATCTATTTCTCAGTGAACACCAGAACAATTAGCTGAAAATTTCTGTTAAAAATGTTCTTTTATTAAGAACATAAAAGGTTGGTCACCAACATCGCTGGAATAAGAAAATAACACATTTTATTAAAATGAGTTGTTGCAAAAATGAGTACATCCTACAACAAATTCTACCAAATCTAATATTTTGTATGGCCTCCATGATTTTTAAGCACCAAATCTGCAAGTGCAAGTTGGCAACATTCTACCACGTCCTAACTTTCTAAATTTTTGGAGAATGAGCTTTTTCAGAGCCTGGATGCTGGGAGGAGAACGATGCTCGACCCGTCTTTTCAGAACTCCTCCTACATGTTTTAAGTAAAGGTACGCTTTACTTTAAACATGTGGTGAAATCTAACCAAACAAACAGAGTGCAAATTGTTACCTCACATTTATTGAGTTGATTCTATAGGATGTTTTTTATAGTGTAGGTGTTCATTGGGTTGAAGTCAGGTGGCATACTTGACCACTGAATCACTTTCATACTGTTATTCCTCAGAAATGCAACAGTGGCCTTGGATGTATGTTTTGGGTCATTATTATGTTGAAAGTGTGTAAGGTGACCCAGGGTCCGTAGAGATGGTAGCATGTTTCCCTCAGTATTTCACAGTACATCTTTGAATTCATGATGCCCTCAATGAAGTGCAATTCCCCAACACCTGCAGTACTCATACAACCCCACAGAAGAACACTGTCACCACCATGCTTTACTGTGGGCACCATGCATTTTTCATTGTACTCTTCCCTCTTGCGATGCCATACAGTTTGAATGCCATCAGTTCCAAAGAGATTAACCTTCATCTCATCTGACCAAAATATGGAGTCCCAATATTCTTCACTTTTGTCAACATGGGTTCTGGCAAATGCTAAACAGCCTCTTTGGTGTATGGGCTTTAGCAGTGGCTTTATCAGTGGACGACACCCTTGCGTGCCACTCCTGTGCAGCACACCTCAAATTGTGTCACATGAAAAACAGTCACCCCATTTTGGCTTTCTACAGCTTTAGCAAACTGTGATGAACTTGCATGGCGGTTTTCCTTCTCGAGGTGTTAGCTTCCGTGGACTGCCTGGATGTCTCAGAATGTTTGCCACAACTCCATCCTTTTTGAATTTTTTAACAACTTTTGCTACTGTATTCCAACTGATTTGCAATGATTTACTAATTGTCTTGTGGCCATGACCATTTTTGTGTTGAGAAATTACTGTTTTTCTCAAGACTTGTGACTTTTGTATTCCATGTGATCCCATAATTGTCAGCATTGACTGTGAGGAGATTGTATAGGTTAAATACCAGCCTTAATTGTCAGTTATCTTGCAGCAACTTGTGTAATGACTGGTTAGACTTGTCTATTGTTGAATTCCTGTTAATTTACATTTTGCCAAGTTTATTTCCTAAAAGCTTCATTGGGTTGTACTCATTTTTGCACTATGGTCTCAAATCACTTTGTTAATACTGTAAACTTTCCATTGTGTTGTTTTGTTGTGACTAATCTCATTTGCAACCAGTAAACCATATTTGCTTGAATATTTTACTGTATTTGATCTCATGGTTATTGATTCTGAAGAGAGACATGATTTTCTGAGACATCTGTTGGGATGTACTCATTTACGCTGAGTACTGTATATTGTATGTTTGTATATTTATATTATATGTAGTTGTGTATATATATTGTATACAGTATATATGTGTGTGTATGTGTGTGTAATAATGTGAATCTACTGTCTCTTCTCATTCCATATTTGATGAGTAGAACATTCCGCGAGTCTCTGGGATTCTTCTACATCTATGTACAGAGGGCTTTTAAATTAAACTCAGCCAGGACTGCACATACTCCCACACTGGCTGACAGGCAAAACAGTGTTGGGACACAGAAACACAGTATTTCAGTATGTGCTGTGGAAAGCTCTGGAAACTACGACATCTATAGGATCAGCTACTGCTACGATAATGTTTGTTGTCACCAGTCAAACAGGATTTGAATGTTTGAATGGTAGAAAAGAGAAGAGCTACATTTTCTGATCTAGCATAAGTAAATAACATGGGCGGTAAAGGAGGAATGTCTCAGTAAACGGAATGCAGTGCTGTATTTCTGTTTTCAAAACATGACTTCCTTATGATTGTGGGGTTTATAAAAGTTCTCTGGTTAGCCCTCTGAGGTGTGGCCATCTGTACAGGCTGAGCTGTGCTCAACATCAACCACAGATTGCCACAGACATCAACATGCAGGTTAAAGACCATCACACCAACACAGCCCAGTCAGGGGCAGTATTCATGGTTAGAGTAGGATACATACATCTTGACTATACAGTCCAATCCAGTGGGGGACTGCCAACCTATTGACCAGGACGGTGAGGAAGGCCTGGTGGAAGGAGTCGCCCACGCTCACTAGCTCTGACTTAGACGCCAGGCATTTCTGCAGTGCCTCGTACCAGCTCATGTTTCCGTGGACAACCCTGTAGCTGCGATTCTTGTAATCAATATTCTCAGGGAGGGGGTGGAGGTAGGAGTGTGAGGGGGGTTTAGTTGGGTCTGTTGCAGAAAGAGAGGGTGAACGGTAGATGGAAGGAGATAGAGAGGGAAAGACAGAGATATAGAAGTTGCTTTAGGTTCAAAAATAGCATTTAGATTTGTCAGACGTTTTCTGGGTGAAAAAATCCTAATTGAGATTTACAGGGGATCAGTGAGCAGACTGGATGTGTTAAAGGAAATTTTCGGGCGATTTCAACACTTAGCTGTGTTGTTAGGAAATTTGCTGTCAGTAGCGAGACAAACTCAAAGAATCTGTGTTGCCTACACCGTGTTATCCTCCTTCTCCAGTTCATTTGTTACGCTGAAACGGGGCAAGTTTTAAACTGTGCTTTTAGCCTCTTAACATGTTCAAAATGTCATTAAAAGTGCATGGCCTTGTGCAGTGATTTCTTTAGAGTGAACACAGCAAATCTGACTGCAGTAGATGTGAAAGAAATGCAACTAAGTTGTGATAAATCAGCCAGTGCACATACCTCTGTTTTTTTCCAGTTTCCCGGTGAAGTCCACACCAGTCGGATCTCATACAATCCAATACTCCAAAATATATTTTTCCCACAAAAAAACTATTTGCTGTGGTTATGTCCATAGATTACTGTATGTAGCAACATTGATCGGCCGTAACCTAACACCACTTCGCAGCTAAAACAGTTCAAGAGTTCAACAGTGTTTGCATATGCGCATAGGTAACTAAGCAACAGCGGAGATTCACAACGAAATAAGAGAGGACCTGAAATAGCGTACAGATGGAGCTTGGAGTTAGATCAGGAGGAATTTGAGAAAATGGTTTGAGTTTGTGCCTTTCCAAATTGCAGTTACCAAATTAAGAGATATTTGTGCTTGAGCGTTCACCGTCTACCCCTCCAAATCATTTTTTGTGAAACGAATATGTTTTGGAATATTGGATTGTATGAGTTTTACGATCGACTAGTGTGGACGTCACTGGAAAAAACAAGGGTATGTTCACTGGCTGATTTATCACTACTTATTTGCATTTCATTCACATCTACTGAAGTGAGCTTCGCTGTGTTCACTCTGAAGGAATCACTGCACAAGGCTATGCACTTGTAGTGACATTTCAAACATGTTAAGAGGCTAAAAGCACGTTTTAAAACTTCCCTTGTTTCAGCAAAACAGGTGTAAACTGGAGCAGGAGGATAACATGGTGAAGGCAACACAGATTGTTTGAGTTTGTCTCGCTACTGACAGCACTCCAAATTTTCTAACAACACAGCTACATGTTGAAATTGCCCGGAATTCTCCTTTAACATTTTGAGAGCACAACACAATATAGCAGTAGCCAAAGACTAAAGAGGTGATGCTGTATGTAAGATTAAAGAGGTAATCCTGTATGTAAGATTAAAGAGGTAATGCTGTATAAAGGTTTGGTATTATCACTGTGCTTTGTTCCCAGAAAAAGAGTCCTAACGTTTCAGTGACAGACAGACAGACAGACAGGTGTCCTACCTTGGGGCTTCTGACAGACAAAGCCATACCCACTCTCCGTGCACTTCTCGTTATACCATTTCCCAGTCAGGTGGAAGTTGTGGTTGTTTGACAGAACAGTACACAAAGAATCATCCCCCGCCAGCGTACCGCCTAGCCACTCATCCTGCTAGGGACACACGCACCTAATTACTACGATATCCAAAATACATTGTCAAATCACCAAATGTCTGTAAATTTTGGTCTGACAGCAAATTCTTACCGTCAGAGAGTTCTTGGGTTCTACAGGAGACCAGTTGGTGTAGCTGACCGGTTTCCCATTGGTCCATTTCATGGTGTCCTGCAGACCAATCCAAACACCCACTGCCCCACCCTGCAGCAGCATGGTAATGTACGCTTGTTCTATCTCATCTCCAATGGCAACCAGCGTGCCTTGGAAGGACTTGCAAATGGACTGAGCGTCTTTCCAGCTCTTGCCCTCCTCAGGAATGTTCGGGAGGTGCAGCAGAAGACACTGGCAGAACAAACACACACACACACACAACATAATGCTGTGTGAATGTATGTTTATGTAGGTGTGTGTATATAGAAGTATCTTATGAATTAAGTTTTGTTTTTGTGTTTTATTGGACCATGAGTCTGTAAACAAAGAAATATATAAAGACAATGTATACACAGATACACAATTATACACAAAGTACATATAATACAGTATTTACTATAATTCCTCCCATTTAGAAGCTGTTAGCGTATAGTTACTGTAACTGCTCCCATGTAGAAAATCTGTTTACATTTAATGCAATCCCTCAAATTCAGAACCTACACAAGCTACGTATGTTAATTTGCTGTAATCCCTTCCATACAGAGTTCTGAACTGAACAGAAGTAATGGAGAGGAAATCAACCTTGTGTGCAAAGTAGAGCCATCTTTCTGGACAGGCTCCAATGTAGTGAGGCTCTCTGGGAATCTCCACCACAGACACAGTCCGCCGCTTACATACGTAGTTATTGAGATGACTGCAGTTACCGGCCATCCACCGACCTGTTGGTTAGAAAACATTATAGAGGTCTGTCTCTGTCTGAGTGTGGGTGAGAGACATCCACATCGATGTGTACATGTGGGAAACCGATGTCCCCCCCAAAGAAACAATAGTAAAACCTGAATAATAGGAGCCCAAGAGGAGTTTTGGCAGGACCTTTAAGGTTATGGTAAGGGTTACGGCAAGGGAAAAATGTACATGGATTACTGGGTCCGGATTAGTTCTCAGTTTCCCACATCAATAGCAAGTGTCTGTTTGTGTACATACTTAAGAATCCAAAACAGGGTTATTTATTTGTCCCCATAAAGTACCCAATTTGGTTCCAGTGAGAACCCTTTTGGGTTAAATATAGAACGATACATATCCATATAGAACCCTTGAGGATTCTTAATGGATCCCAAAAGTGTCCCATACGTCACTGTTCTATCCATTTCTGGATTTTTTTCTTTTTGTACATTTGTGTTTATTTGTGTCTACACTTTTGTGTGTGTGTGGGTGTGTTCACCTGTGAGAGAAGACATAGTCACACACTGCTTCTTTTTTACTGGTGCATCATGGGAGCTTCCTTTTTCCCAGTTCTGGTAATCCAGGGGGGACTCATCACTCCAACTATAAAGCACAGCCCAACTCCAATTACACCCTCTTACGACAAATCACCAGCATCCTTTACTCAGATGTAATAGAGTCAATTCTAAACCCCCAATTACCTGAACTCCTCTCTAACCAGATCGGTGGACAGGCCGATCCACCAGCTCAGGGAGCCTGCAGAGAGCTGACAAGAAAAGGAAGCAAGATCACTCATTCAAGACCTATTTACCCTCCTCCTCTCCTCCATCCCCCTGCGCTCCAGAGAAGAATCAGCCATTCAGACGCTCTCATGCTGGGAAAATACATTCAGGTCCTGTCCTTGGCTCCAGCCTCTGTCCTTTCTATAGCCTTTAAACCCTCTTCAGGAGGGCCCTTCAATTTGATCTGAGTGGCTCTGCTGAAGCAAAGAGCTTTCTCTGTTTCCTGCACGTGTCTGTGTGTGAACCTAAGAGGGGGCACGTGTGCATGAACTACAGATGTACATGCCGATATATGTGAACTGCCGATGTACGTGAACTGCCGATGTACGTGAACTGCCGATGTACGTGAACTGCCGAGGTACGTGAACTGCCGATGTAAGTGAACTGCCGATGTAAGTGAACTGCCAATGTAAGTGAACTGCCGAGGTACGTAAACTGCAGAGGTACGTGAACTGCAGAGGTACGTGAACTGCCGAGGTACGTGAACTGCCGAGGTACGTGAACTGCTGAAGTACGTGAACTGCTGAGGTACGTGTGTGTATGTGTACAAGGTGGCTTGAGTAGTTTGCCAGTATACTGTGACTACCTCTGTGGTTGGTTCTAATGTTAACTTATATGGTCGCTTGAGTAGTTAGCCAGTATACTGTGACTACCTCTGTGGTTGGTTCTAATGTTAACTTATATGGTAGCTTGAGTAGTTAGCCAGAATCAGTGGCGGCGGCAAGCCGGGGAAGAGACAGGGCTAAAGCACCCCCAAGAATAAGGACCCCCTTTAGCCCCCCTAGAAGAAATTATTCCATATTTTGATATAAAAATATATAACCTTATTTTCCCTGGATGATGTACTTTCGCTTTTTTTAAACAGCTAAGTCCAGGTAAGCAACTGGACATAATTAATCAGCTGCATGGATTCCAAACTTACTCTTCCAACAAGGAGGATGCCAGTTTGCGCTTTATTTATCTTCTCTGGTCTGCAAGGCGTTCAAAATGTCGAAATAATAATGCACAATTCTTCTTACAACTTCACAATTTGCTCTATAAATACATTCTCAATCAGCAGAGAATGTCATATTAAGAATATATTATTGATAGAGCCATGCTGTTATGAATTTAGAAGTCTGCATTGACTACCAGGATGTGCCCTCTCCCCAGCACTACTAATTAACACCAAAATGACCAGGTAAAGGGAGTTCACACCAAAACTGTCATCAATTCATTGAAAACAGAGTAAAATGTATTCCTTGTGGTCAATGGTTATTTATTATCTTTTTTACCTGGCCATAGGTTTTATTTAAGATCTTCCCAAAACAGATGAACCCAGCATTGTAGGTTACTTTTAAATTGGACTTGTTACAATGCTAAACATTTGACACAAAATGGATTAAAGCAATATTAACAAGTTAATTATGTTGTCCCTTATTCATAGTTTTAAGTGTACTGTGATTTGTCTATATAACTTTGAGATTGTGAAATGTTGTTAGGTTTTCTCCTATTAAACCAACACTTGTGTCATTGAGTTGTAATTAAGCTGTGCAGGTCGCCTGAGCGCGCATTAACGCACTTCATGTCAGCACCTCCATGCATTGAGCTAGCACCCCCTTAGCACTTCCTTTGTAAATGCCTGGTGCCGCCGCAGGCCAGTGGACTGTGACTACTCTGTGGTTGGTTCTAATGTTAATTTATATGGTGGCTGGATGTTTTTGGATGTCGGGAGCGAGAGTTGTAAGGCGCACTAAGAGTCGCTTGCATTGGAATGCAATGTCTGACTTTGGTGAGGGTGACTGGCGCAATAGTTTGTTTGAATGTTTGGATTTGATTAGAAAGCAATTATACTTGCAAATAAGTTATTTATATCCAATATATTAAATAAATTAACATTTATTTATTTAATATTTTGCCTACAGCATTTTTGTATGCATGTGTGCTTAAAAGTCTGCTGTAGAACAGCAGTTCAAATGACTGACTGAATGGAAGTAACTCAACAAAGCCTAGCTCTTGAGTCGGTAGAAGAAATTGTTCAAAGATAATACATGGCTCCACACTACACCTGCGTTACTGCAACACAGAGTGAGAATGTAGTGATTTACAGCACAAATACAGTGAGTTATTATTTTCATTGCTTTGAGGAACTGAGAGATGCACAGTAATGCTGATCATAAGAAATATGTTTCAGTAAACAACGCTGCAAGGACACAAATAAAAATACCCTAAACAACATGCTCAAACAGACAATGCTGATAAGCAATCTCTAACAAGAAAGTAATTTAATATTATTCATAATTGTTTAAAGGAATGCTCCAGACTATTAAAGGAATGTCATCAGGTCATGCTTCCAACATGACATTCACTAAATACACCTTCTTAGCACGTTCGGTAATGATGGGCGATTCATAATACATGAGTCGTTCATTTCGTTCTTTTTGGCGCAGGTGCATTACTTCTATGGTCCAGTATACTGCTCAGTGCTATCATAGACAGGTACTATACTGAATCGTTCATATCATTCTTTTTTGCGCAGGCAGGCACATTACTCTATCATTCAGTACGGTTTATTTCTTGGATTTCCACAAGCTTGCTCATCACTGTAGACTAAGGGACTGAAGACTCATAGAATTGTACCAACAAGTCCGACCAAATGTTACTAATTGGACAGATGTACCTTTATCATAGCTTACATATAGATCTGTTGATCCTATTATAGGATTATGTACTGAACAAATATTTGAAGCGTTATGTTAATTGTTATTCTTACGAAGTCAAATGACACTGGATATTTAAAATAATGGGTTTACTACACACGTATCCGTATTACTGCTTGGCCACTGAACATCTTCATTTTAATTAATTGATTATTTACTATACGGTAGGCTGTTACACTTTGCCTATGCGCATTGCCTTAAATGAGCAAGTGTTTGAATAATATAATACCACAGCCTATGGGATGGAAGTGAACACACTGACAGCTACATTAATTTTATTCCCTCTAATCTACAACTTTCTGCCAGACATAATATGAGATTAGTTCATTATCTTAAATGTTTTTGGATTTGTGCATGTGCATTACATCTATGATCCACTATTTACTTAATTAATTTTGTTATTTCATTTTTTGCAAAGGCTTATAGTACGGATCAAGGGGGTAGGCTTGGACCCGGACGTTGAAGCATTTTGACAGCAAATACATTTACATCTGAAGCATTTAAAGACTGTATAAAAAGCTCTATTACCTTGTATCTCACGTTACGGCCCTGTAGCAGCCGTTTTTGTGAAAATATGCTAACTGTTGTGTCATAACCACGCAACTTTCTGTTGCACAGAGAAATTACTGTGTAGTCCAGGAGAAGCTTGCATGCAATCGGGGGACATGAAGGCATACAGTGAAGGGAGAAGCCCATAGAGAGTCCATGAAAAGCATCGGAAACAAAATATTCCAGAAACGTTTTGATGGACTGGAAATACTTCCTACTCATGCTCTCCATCTCTGCAAGATTTGGAATGATTCAGATTTCTCTTGGCACAGCTACAAGAAGAATTACAACTTTCAGAGTTGTTGCTCGCGTCACATCTATGTCATCACGCTCAGCTTGTGGCTGCGCAGTGAGCTCAGCTACCACCGAAGAAGTGCTTCTAATTGACTATACTAGCTCTCCATAGGAATGAATGACTGTTCGTCCATTCATTTATACTGTCTATGATATGTATTAGTATACTGGTTCTTTTTATTCATTTCGATCTGCGCATGCACAAATGAACGATTCAAAATGATTCGTTCATTTGAATGAACGAGATCCAAAGATATGAGTCAATAAAAAGAATCAAACTTCCCATCACTGTCCGTAATTCCCAACTCGGCCACCGTAAATTGTCCTAAAACCTGTGGTTACGTCACTGCAACATTTTTTGTGCAAATGTTAGTTTTTATTGTGAGTCGATAGAATAAAACGGCACAAATAAATATCAGGAAGTCAAACGAACGCGCCTAGACGTATTTAAGAAAATGTTGCAGTGACATAAACGAAGGTTTTAGGGCAACTTACGGTAGCCGAGTTGGGAATTACCAAATGCACTGAGAAGGTGTATATAGTGAAGGTCATGTCGGTAAACATGACTGGCACAATGCATTCCTTTAATATTGCATAATATTGCTTTAGGCTGCATGTGTCTGGTAAAATATTAAAATATTCAGGAAAATATTATTCTCTGAGTCAAATGTCTGGCAGCAAAACAAAGCCCTGGTGTGTGTGTGTGTACAGACCTTTTGCATGCGATTTAAGATAGTCATGTGTTCCAGTTTGGAGTGGAGAGACAGCAAGTGCCCCCCCATCATCATACAGGCTAGGTTGACCTCCTCCCAGGGAAAAGGGTTCATGGCAAACAGGTACTCTGATCCCCTGTAGAAGACCCAGGGAACATTCTCTACAGGACAGAGGTCACACTGTCAGAACAGTCAAAATGACTCTGTGACAATCAGACACACAATTACACCTGCAATTCCCACTGCACATAAAATAGAAAATGCATTAAAAAGATTGAATATAATACAAATGTAAAAACACTCACGGTCGTTATACCAGTATTGTTTGTTCAGCTCCAAACCTACATCGTAAAAAACAGCAGTTATAACAATACATAAACAATCATACTTGCTAATATTCTATCCGATAGATTATCTACTGTATAAACATACTGTGTAGTTTACACCCAAATACTTCCTCTCGTCTCAATATTGAAATGCACTGTTTGTTACAATAGCTACACCGTCTTTTTACTCTCAGTAGTCGGTGATGTCCTGACACAAAAACGATTCAGAAACTAATGAGTTAATTTCCTCCAGTACCTCTAGGCACCTTGCAGATCCACTCATGCCTGGTGTCACAGGGTCGTGGTAGGAGGGTGTTGGTCATGTCACTGTACAGAGCACAGTTATGGCTGTCATCCTCTTCATTCTTGTCTTCTATGAATGAGGACACAACAGGAGTGCCATCAGACCACTCCCAAGCACCTGCAGACCTGGGATCTCTCTTATTCAAGCCCACCCAAAACCAACGACCCTCTGTTCTGAAAAACAAGACGGGGACAACAAATAGATAGAGATTTTACACAGGTCAACCTCCAATAAGCAGTCTCTCTAGCTACTGTGTACTTCCAGAAAAAAAAAATTGAATATCTTAAATGAATAAGAAGCAGAGTAGTGATTATGGACCAACTAACCCATCAAACATGGACTGGATGAGCTCTTTGACAAAGACTTGCTCCTCGTAGTGATGGAAGCTGGCCAGCTGAGCTCCGACAGCCTGGCAGAAGAAATCTGCCTCGGCCCAAGTCCTCTTCATTAGGATCTTCTCACTGTGGAATGCCTGGGAACGTGAGAACTGTTAGCAGTGACTCTACTTTGCCTACACTACACACCAGTGGAGGCCAATGAACCTTAATTGAAGAGGATGAGCTCATATTAATGTCTGGACTGGAGTAAATGGAATGGTATCTCACACTGCGTTTGAGGCAGTGGTTCTCAAACCTCTCTTCGGACCTCCCCAGACATGCCAAGTTTCAATAAGTCAACGTCAACTACACATTAAGCCTTTGATTGATTTAATCAGGTGCGTCATTTCAGGGTTAAAACTAAAACATGGCCTGTATAGGGAGGCCCGTGGACAATCAACAACTTCTTACAAAAATGTAATAATGTTCAGAGTGAAATAAAACACGCAAAGTTGCCTGAGAGAATGGAGAGAAGACGAGAGCTGACCTTGTAACAGTGCAGCAGGCCGGCGTGTGATTCCCAGCCCGGAGGACAGGGGGCGTAAGCGTCAATGTGGACTGTAGACAGCAGGGCCTCCTGGTAACCACTGATGCTCTGTTTACACACAGAAAATGCCTTCTGGGATTTGCAGTCCTTCACCTCCCAGTGACCCAACGCCTGGCCACCTGTCATAACCACACAGCCACCAGCACTGACTAGAAGAAGATTCAGAAAACAGAGAGAATGTAAGAAAAAGATACTCTCAAGGTTTCAGAAAAATAATTTAATTTGTATTTCACATCACACTGTTCTAACAACAAGGAATTGTGTTTATTTTTCTTCCTCTAAATGTGTCCTGCCATGTCACCATAGTAACAGCATGATTTGTGTTGCTCCTAAATTGACTGAATGACAACTACCACTACATAAGTTTCCCTAAATAACACTCCTTAACAATATTCAGCAGCTTACATAAAAATACACTCGATAACCATACACAGCAGCCTCAATTATCATTTTCTGTCAGTTTACTAACATAATACAAGGACGGCTGTCCCTTTCCACTAAAAAAGCACATTAATGATTGTCCTGGCATATCTGGTCCTAGTTTAGAGGTTAAGAATTTTGAAGATAGAGTCGTAGAATCCCAACGTCTCATTGTCTACCTGGTTGATGCCGGTTCCAGTTGGTGTAAACCAGAGGCTGAGTGGATCCGTTCTGTCCCTCCAGCCAGGTGTACTCTCCATGGTTTCCCTGGTCCTGTAGAGTGGTCCAGTAATACACACTATCATTGGCTTTCAGCTCAGCTATCAAGCTGTTCAGGAAGGCCTGCTCAAACCTGCAATGAGACAACGTCTGCACTCATTCACTAGAATGTCAAATATGGGAGCTCCCATTTCAAATGGAGAGATAATAACAATTTTACAGTTGAGTCAGAAAACTGACCTATTTTCCACTGTGACCAGGGGAGCCTTGCAGTAGTAACCCTTCATGGCATCTTCAAAGCTCTGCTCGTGTTCTGTCACTAAGTAACAAGAGTGGCCTTTCCGCCACCAACCCTGTGAAAAATACATCAGTCAGGAGAAAAGAAAACACTAGGTTCTGCTTCTTTCGCCTTTTAAGAGAGGGCGTAGCCAATCCCCTGTGAAAACATCTCGGTGGATCCTCCTACAGAACTAACGGTGGCTTTCGACACTTCCTCTCCACCATCTAAAAGGCTGAACGTTTCAGGCTCTACACACTTTTGGACTGCATTCTACATGGCAGGCCGCTCCTGTCAGGTGACCTGTAGACTGTTTCTAGTCATTGTCCTCTCACTACTGGTGTCGCACAGGTGCTTAGCTCAATGTCTTCTCACTACTGGTGCCCCCCAAGGCTCTGTTAAAGGCCCTGTCACTACTGGTATCCCCCACGGCTCTGCACTAGTCCTTCTCACTACTGGTGTCCCCCAAGACTCTGTTTGTAGGCTCAACTCTATAACAACTAATTATTGTGGCAATATAACATTGTGTATAATTTCCCAATTCACATTTTATAGCCTATCCTGCCAAGTAAGCAAACACTTTTTTAAACATGTCCTAGGTTAGTGGCACAGGATAAGAAAAGCTCCGAAACCTTAACGGACAATACTGGTGCAAAATGAACCTAGGGGTTAATAACACATGGGTACCGAGTCAACCGTTCTCTTGGATATGTTTTCATGCTAATCGAATGTGCCCAGTTTTAGTGTGAACTGATAATTACCTTATAACGCTAGTTGTGAGGGCATGAATGAAACAAAAAGAAATTGCTATTTTATACCACTAACAAGGCTCTAAATAGCACCACACTTCCACGGTAGCATAATGAGGGTCCCTACATGCAAACCGAAGCACTAACTTTGTAAGTCGAACCACGAATGCTGTGCTACGTGAGCTGAACTGTGACTTGGAATCTCCCATGGCAAGCGGTTTTTCAGTCATTTATGCTGATCAATGAGCAAGACTTACAGCTGGCGATGCAAACTAAAATCAAACACAATTTGCTCACAGTTCAGCTAGCATGGTACCCATGTGTTATTAACCCCTAGGTTCATTTTACTTTAAAACTTAACCAGAAAACAGCTAATGCACTTTGCATTATAGCCAACTTTTTACAAATGTGGACCCGAATTCCACCCAATTGTATAATGATAACTTGGCAACAAAAACCCTTACAAAAAATTTACATCTAAGGCTAGTGCTGCCAGACTACAATGTATGGGTAACACCAATAATAAGTTAGCCAAGGAGAAAATGGTCAACAGCTAGCTTTTCAACTCTTTTCAACGAGTTTTTAACTGGCAACTACACATTGACTAGCTAAACTAATGCAGTCTGGGATGCTGAATCAACTGAGCTTAAATATGCTGACAATAATAAACCTTTTCAAAAGCTCTACATTTCAGATAAAAACTTCCTCCATACACTGTAAAATAAATATTTGTTGTTTCAACTTGTTATTTCCAGTCAACTAGTTGAGTTGTCTTTTTTAAGGTTGGAGTACTTCATATTTTAAGTTATCCTAGCATATATCAAATTTACCTTGACTACTAAAACATTGTTAAGACTACTTCACCATTTTGACAGTATGATGAACCATTCCAAGTTTAATAACCATTATTTTCTGTTATGTTAACTTGAAATGTTGAGTTGTTTAAAATTAAGCAAAATGTTTGTAAACAAATAAAACTAAGTTGAACTTATATACATTTGTCTATATAACTTACTATTTAGAGTTCAATCAATTTCTTATGTTGTTATGTCAACTAGTAATGTAGTTATCTTAACAAGTAAATTACAAAAAGTAAGTTTCAAACATTTAGAAATTCAACAATTAAATATAAATATACATTATAGTACATTGTAACAGCATTAGTAGGAATGTCTGTGCAAACTTTTCAACACTCTACAAAAACAGGGGATAATTACTGGTACAAGCAAAAACCAGTAAGCTGCTTATTTCTCTGTCAGTGTGAAGAGTAATCATCGCGCATGGCACAACAAGCTGTGTAATAGACATACATAAATGTACTTTTCTTTCTTGTATAAAATTTTGAAAAATCAAAAAAGATCTACAAATGTGGAATTACCCATAATGCACTAGAAACATCCAAATTGTAGTTATCATAAAGTGATATTTCTAGAAAACACAACTGTAATCTTGCTTTAGTTGACTCAACTTCTTGCATCTGAATGTAAATTAGAATAATAATAATTTTGCCTGAGTAATTCAACTCATTGGTTCTGTTTTTAAAGTTAATAGTGTTTCACTAACTAAACTTGATTTTATACCGTTTCTGTATATATTTTGATTGGGTTGAAGTCAACTCAACATGATTTGTCAAATCAACACAATTTGTTTACATTTAGTTGACTTGGCTAGATAGTGTTATTTTTAATTAATCCCAAAAACCCTTTTTTAGAGTATATACATATTAATGTAATAAGCATTTTTCTACTTTTGAATGGTGGATATCTCATCAATGGGTCCAATAATACTAGCTCTAGTTGTGTCGTTTAACCAGCTAGCCAATTTAAGATGAATGTGCAAATTGTGTTAGTCACTCTGTACAAAAGCATGTGCTAAACAAAGAAAGATTAAAGAATGTGAGCACTCTACTCCAGGTCAATACAGACAAACAGCGGATAAGACTCAAGCCTGATGGACAAGAATAGCAACAGGCGCAAGTTTCCCGGCCAAGTTGACTGGATTGTGTTACACTGCAAACATTCGGACAGTAAGAACCACATAGCTAGGAATTAGCTGTAGAGGGCAGTGGCTAATACAAGCAAACATACAGAGGGAAGGGGTTAGGAGGGGACTGGGCTCTGACTGGGCTCGTCTGTGTGGACTACAGAGGGCCTGGGGGGGTAACAGGGACAGGAAGTGGTGGGTCTGTTTTGACAAGTGTCCTACATTTCACCCACATCCCCCCATACATACCGTATATGATGACCAATGCGAATAATGCTAGCGGACACAGGCATGAGGAAGGAATGTACATCAGTGCATCCGCTATTGAGAACAGATTCTCCCTTCATCGTGTTGCAACAGAAGGCACTTTTCAATGAACATAGGGTGGGTAGTGTGAATTTGTCAAATGTGGTCACTGAACAAAATCTTTATACCATAAGTTCTTAAAAAAATGGAAAAAATTGATATGTATCAAGACTTTGCTTCATGTCTGTCCTTTGACATAATTCTTCTCCTCCAAGGTCTTTGTCCATGTTAGGACGTGGTGAAACAGGCCTTATGAGTCAGTCTGCTAATATCTTTTTAAATGTATGTCTCAGTTCAACATAACAGACAGACAATACGTAAGCTACAGTGACTGTTGAATCAGCTCATTGTGCTGAATGCAGAGCATTCTGAACCTGAACTAAACCAGTAAATTCTACAGTTAATACACATGTCTTGATTTAAAACCGAAACAATCTGACCTCAAAAGTTTTTAGCAGTACTAATTCTACAAAAAAATTCGGCAGTTAGTATTCGTCAGGCAGAAACCTGAAGTAAATGTTTGTGGGAACTTTCTACCTTTCTACCAACATGTCCTGACATTACATGAAAACATAAATATTCTGAAATGTCGATACTTTTTTTTCAAGTCCTGACTTCTCAAAATATTTTTTGTACATATTGGGATTGCTTTAGGGTTTGAGTTAGACCGCTGTGTGAAATTTAACTTACGGCAGTTAGTATTCTTCAGGCAGAAACCTGAAGAAAATGTTTGTGGGAACTTTCTACCTTTTCAGAAACAACAGTCACCAACATGTCCTGACATTACCAGCCCTAAATCACATGAAATACGTTCTGAGGGAACTATTTTGTAAAACCGAAATATGTGAAATATGAACGTATGAGAGGGTCAATTACGTTTGTAGGGAACTAAACTGAACACTCGAAAAACATCAAATATGAACATATGAAGATCATGACGTAGCATGTAAATAGCGTAGTTTTTGCTAGGGTGGAGGATGGTGGACGGGCGTATAAATCAGCGACTTGCATGCCAGTGTTCGCGAGTTCAAATCCAGACCGGCACTTTGTGTGTGTTTTGTTCTACATTGCTTGCGTCATGCAGACACGCGATTATCGGTTTTTGTAATGTTAACCCTAACCTTAATTCTAACCTTAACCTCAGTAACGTCATATCTAACCTTAACCGTTAGTAACCTCATGCCTAACCTTAACCGTTAGTATGCTCCTACCTAAACTTAACTGTGAATGTTGCAATATAATTTCGAACGCTATGGAATGTGTAGAATGTTCTCGCATAAATCCGCTAAATGAAATGTACCGGAGCAATGTAATTGAAGTACAAATATAACCCTAATAACAAAACGTCCAGTTCAAACGTAAAAAAACCTAAATATGTTGGCATATAACGTAATTCAGGTTTTTAAAATACTTCCCTGAGAACGTAATTTGGGAGAAATTCTGAGATGTACGGTTGGATATTACATGAAAACATAAATATTCTGAAATGTCGATACTTTATTTTCAAGTCCTGACTTCTCAAATTTTTTTGTACATATTGGGATTGCTTTAGGGTTTGAGTTATATCAACCATAGGCGTAAATTTAGGGTGGGACGGTAGGGACATGTCCCCACCAATGTTTAGGAAACGTCAAATTGTCCCCACCAATAATTGCGATTCTAAACATTTTTTTTTCATTCTGTTAACTATTTTTGCTCCACAATTGGTTAACTCTCTCAATATCAGCGTTACTCCCGATTGGCAGGAGGGCGCTGATCACAATGCTTACCAGCCTGTCAGCTAACAGTGGTCAGGTGAGCGTCAAAACCAGTAGTATATCTACAGTCAATGGTCGAAACGAGACTGTGAGAAGAGATTTATTTGCTTTTGGTAGGCTACGTT
>JACXGM010003763.1:0-40451 GCA_016801145.1 Umbra pygmaea
CCGCGGGTTCTGACCCGTGTGCAAATTTTCAAGAGTTTTTGAGCATGTTAAGGGCCCCAAAAGTGCCCAAAAGGTAGGAAAATCATAATAATAAATAATCTTAACGAAAACAAAAGGGCCTTAGCCGTTGGCTTGGGCCCTAATAATCCTTTGAAAAACAAAAGGGCCTTCGCCGTTGGCTTGGGCCCTAATAATCTTTACGAAAACAATAGGGCCTTCGCCGTTGGCTTGGGCCCTAATAATCTTAACGAAAACAAAAGGGCCTTAGCCGTTGGCTTGGGCCCTAACCAGGACCTTTAAAAGTAATCATTTAAAATTTTATGATTTCCTTGCATATAGTCTGCCTATTATGCCCCCTGGTGGATAAATGTTGTAAACGCATCACTTCTCAGCACATTTGACTCCTATGATAACTGAAATTTTGTGAAGTTCAGTATCAGCCATTGAGCTGTCCAGTCTGTGAAGATGTGGGTTTAGTGCTGTTTTGTCCAATGCTTTCCCATGGTGATTTAATTTGGTGTAATTATGTATGAGGAATATTTGTTTTATTTGGCAGTTGGTATAATTTCCATTGTAACATTTCATGACTTGATGAAACTTCTTAAAACTAACCAGACTGGTTTCATAAATATTGGCATAACTGATGACAGAGAAATATCAGATAGCTTAATTATCTCACTGTCACTACTTATTAATTACATGTTTGTATTTACCAAATTATATCTGCCCCATGACAAATTTATATTTTAAAATATTGTTCCCATTTCTCCCTCCCAATTTGTCATGTCCAATACCCATTTGAGCCGTGTCTTGTCAACAACTCCTCAGCTGGTGCAGGATGGTCAAAGAACGATCACGTTTCCTCCACGCACATGTTGCCAGGTCTTCTGATTCTCAAACTGTTCGTTCAACAGGTAAGCTGTAAGTTGATAAACACGTGGGAGGTTACACATTTCTCAACTACACAGCCACAATTGAATTAACAGGCTTTCCACATACAGAGCAACAAGACCACGTACCTGCATCAGTCTACCCACCCGTTCACCCGGGGCAGCACTACCAATTTGCGCCGTCACAAGCTGGTTCTCCGTGCATCGTCGGAATGCTGCAATCTGGATACAAAAGACTAATCTGCCCATCTTAACTATTCCATACCACCTAAATTGAGATTGGCAATTTGGATATTTTTTGACAGCCGAGTCTTTTTCTTACATATTCTTCCATGAATGCCATTTTTGATTCATTGTTTGTATTGTAGAAGCACGCAATGTAACCTGGAATACAGGAAGGTGAAGTTATTGAAATTTCCAGATGTTTTGTTTTTGGTTGGAATGTCCCTGGTTTACTATTTTTATTGTAGGGGGAATCTACACTAACACACATTAATTATATCACATAGCTGAGTTTATTTGATAATCTACTCTTTAACGTGCTTATCTTATAACACGGGACTCCATATCTTGCTATCGATAAGGAAAGACTAAGAGAAATCCGAGGCGAAGCCTCTTAATGAGGCTTTTCTCTTCTCTTTTTTATTATGATTCTATTTAGATTGTGTAATACTAAACAATATACTACACAACCAGACTAAAATGGCGGGCTTAAAAAATATTTTTCAGAATTTTTGCTTTAAGCATTCTATGGCGTCCCGCCTCCTCCCCCTAAGTAAACATCTAAGTGTTCCAGGGAGTCACGTAATGCCTAATGCCTTGTATACACTACACAACTTTCCAACTACAAAAATTGCTGTACTGCTCACATTACACAAAATTTTGTCTTGCAATTTGTCATCTTGTTGACAAACTGCACCACTGAGCGCAGACGAGGTAGCTACACACTACTCGATCTTGAGGGATCATGACAAAATTTATTTGATGAAAACACATTATTTACCTTAACGTGACTTTGTCGGAAATCGTACCTGAGGAAGACCAGCAGCTTTTGTAAAAGTTATCTCCGCAGTCATTTGTGAGGGGAAATAAGAGGGAGAAAAACATTGTTTAGAAGAGAATGGTTGCGGGAGATGTGGGCAACAAGGATTGTATGTTCCGCAAATAGATATTTTGATAAGAATGGTTAAACATTAGTGTAGGAGCCCCTGTTATGCCAATTTCAAAATTATAATAAACACCTCAAAATTGCTGCTCTCTCATTGGTGCCATCTCCCCCCAGGTTTCACAAAAGTGCTTATGACAATATCACATGCCAGAAAAGAATCGATGCGTCTGGGTCAACTAAAAAACTAGCCAAGATGCATCTTGGAAGTTGAACTGCTCAATGTTCTTGACAGGGGTCGGTGACGAGAGCGAGCTGTGATTTGGCCCCGATCTGGGAGTTTTGTCACCCAGATCAGATTTGCCCTCCTACTGAATAGTCACCCATTATGGTAAACACAAAGGGTAGAACATATAAAGTCCCAGGTCTTATCAGTTGTACACAGAAAGTCACTTCAACAGTAACAAGACATTACATTACATGATTAAATATAACTTCTCCACACTCTTCAGGAAAATTTACAATAGTGTCCACTTCTAGCCAAAGTTGCCATCATGTGTAATGCTCTCCATTTGTTAATTAACAGCATCACAGAGCTCAAATCTTTTTCAGGTGGGGTTCTAGCCTTCCCCAGGCTGATTTGGTCTCACTACCCTGTCCCTGATGTCATCCGAGAACTCTCGGCATGGTGTGGTTTGTGGTCTAATCTCTATCAGATCCTTCAGTGTGCGTGTAGTTCCGTTAGTCTACGCTTTTAAACGGCCTTCTTCAATTCAAGCCACAGGATTTCATGAGATTCGAGTCCCTGCAGTGAAGTATGGTGGTTGAGGTATCATGCTGTGGGGGTGCTTCTCATCAATAGAGGCTGTGTGCTTTGTTAAAATTTAATTAAGGATGGGTGGAACAAAACCCAGGGAAATATCTCAACAGAACCTGCTTCAGTCTACTTGATTTCAACTTGGGAGGATAGTCATCTTTCTAGGCCCCCCAGTTGAGAAAGCTGTTCAAAAGTGATGATTCAGGGTGAATAAAACAATGTATTTTAGATTTTACTGGAGCTCCAAAACATCTACAATGTGTTTATATAAAATACATTTTCTAGTTTTAACTAATATGCTCATTATGGTTATGGACAAACCACTTTTGAGAGCGATTTAGAGCAAAACTATTTATATTATGCAATTACCCAAGAATTTTAACTCGACTAACTTTGCAATGACAGTCTTGGTGTCAATGTACAACATTCGTTGTGTCACATACAGTTTATTAAAGTAAGTAATTTACCAAAAAGCTACTCAAAGTCCATAGCAAATACAGATGCAGAGCAATTTAGCTATAACTGGTTTGATGACAATATGCACGTAGGCGTTGGCCTAAATGGAAAAAATAAATACCATATATTTCCCCTTGTCATATGCAGACCAATATAAATACACGTTATTTTTGTCTAGATTAAAAAGTGTAACTGGTCATGTGGAATTGAGTAGGCTTTCATAAATGCAGTGCCAGCAGAAAACATAGTTGTGTATTGGTGCGCACTGGAATTGAAGCTTTTCTAAAATCCTGCTACAACTACAGCGACTAGTCTTTTCTTCACTCCCCAGATTACATACAGTGCGCAGTTCTACTGCAATAGAAAAACTGACTGAGAGTCTTTTCACTTTACTATTTTTTCACAACTAGTTACACAATGTTTTGGTCACTATTGTACATAATCGTTTGCTTGGAATGTTTACTTGCCGAAGCACAGATCTCCATTATCGGCTGTCCCAGTCGTTGTGACAAGAAGATGTGTCCTCGTATGCCAGCGAAGTGCTTTGCGGGACAAGTCCTGGACCACTGCAACTGCTGCCCGGTGTGCGCCTCTGGAGAAGGCGAAGCGTGCGGCGGCAATGGAAAGCTGGGAGACCCGGTGTGTGGAGAAGGGTTGGAGTGTTCGGTGTCGGGCGGGGTTGGGTTCTCTGCCACGGTTAGAAGGAGAGGAAAGAGCGGTGTTTGCACATGCAAAACAACGGAACCTGTATGTGGCAGCGACGGAGTATCCTATCGGAACTTGTGCGAGCTGAAAAGAGTCAGCAACCGCGCGCTGAAACTTCAACAACCACCTGTTCTGTTCATTCAACGGGGAACGTGTGGAAATGGTAGGCCTAAATAATTATGTCAATTGTAAAAAAATATATATATTATCTCATCATTCCTCCTGACGTGTTCTTAACTTAATATCTTTGCGAGGAGATAATTAGAGCAATTTTTAACATATCATTTGTGATTGAATACAACAAATGCTAAACCTTGATTATGTAATATTTTAGCTGTGGGAAACAAAATCCAGATGTGCAACTGCGGCAGCTGGTAATGTAATCCCAAGGGCAACACATCAAGTGTACCAAATGCCTTATTGCTTTTGTTCTTTTGCTCATATAACGCAGACTGTTTTTGTTACAGTTTTATATGTTTTAACTGAGTCAATAATTGTATTAACATTGTATAATGACAGCACGGATAACGTCTGATGAATTCACATGAGAATAGATTTCTTTGAAATAGCATAATAACAATACATATTTTCTTCTGATTAAGGATCCCTTCGTGAGGCTTTAGTTGTGAGACTATGTTATACTTTAGCTGTTATTGAATATCACACATTTAATTTAACAATTTATGGCAACCGTTTATGGGTTTACTATTTCCCTTTTATGTTGTTAAATTGCATTGTGTCATATAGCCAGGTAATTATAATTTTCAAAATGTGAACGAAACTGGTAAATATTGTTGGGAGGTGGTCTTCGAATTCCCAGCTCATCCACAGACTACAGATAGTCAGAGCTGTTTTTATTTAATATTCTCCATGTGTTAGTTCTTAGATTCACAAAAGTCAAATGTATCTGGCTAGCAGCATCATGGAGATAAGGACAATTTCACTGCACCAGCTACTGTGTGTGCTTGTGTTCAGTGTGTATCTCAGTATTTATTTCAAAACACTGCTTTTTAGTCCAAGTTAGCTTAATGCTATGCACATGCACTTACATTATCTCCTTTTAATGTTTCAAAATGTATATATTTTCCAACGTTAGAGCACAGAATGCAGCCAAAGCTTATGTCAGATAGTGCCACTTCAGTGACTAAGCAAACATCTGTGATGCAAACATCCAACTCCGGTCAGCCTAACAACGTATTGCCAAGCCATGTACTTCCTCTGGCCAAGGCAAGAGAGTCTCTAGTCTCAATCAACGTCACTTGCATGGTTTATGCGGTTGTAGATTTTGCAAGCTGTTTGAACTGGCACAGAAAATAATGATGCAGTCTTCTTGGCCTCGGTTGTGTTTTCTTGAATAACATATTTAGTTACGCAACGACATATTGGCTTATGGTCTTCTCTAGCAAATTAGAGATGTATTGTTATTTAACAAGATACAAAAATAATATAAGTGGAGAAAACATTTTCAAGAATTTAATTGAATTTCACACCAGTTGCACAATTAGCTTTTGCCACAGATGTAACATGTTATCTCTAAAAGTGTACAGTTAGGGTTAATAATGTCAGACACAGCTGGTTTACATTAATAAATTCATGTTTAAATGGTGGTCAGTCGTCATTACGTGTAGGGTATCTAATGGTATCTAATGTGCCACGCTTCCACCGGAATTACCCAGAACATTTTGTTCCAGGAACTCTTTTCAAGGGACCATTTTGGTCCCTCTGTAGCTGTCTGTGTTTCCACTGTGGGTCCAAAGTACAGTGAAGAGTAGTGAAAATTAGTCTAGTGACATGCTCACTGCGCATGATGGCTACTTTTAAAAATGGCAGTTGACATGATATGCAGCGTGGACCCATCCAATCGAAACGCTACGTGCACTCAACCAATCAGCATGTTCCGTGCCAAAGCTCCACCCCCAACAGTTCAGGTACTTCGGAAAAATACCTACCCTTGAGGAGATTCTATTCAACGGGGTACATGTGTACCCAGAACTTTATTTTGTCCCTGGTCCCTGCGGTCAATACACACCAAATACCACCCCACACAGCAAATTCACCAGTGTTAAATCAACACTTAGTGTTTATATACTTCCCATTGGCATTACATAAAGTTGATTTAACACTGGTGATTTTGCTGTGCAAAGTTCTTAGTTCCTGGGGAAAGTTACTGCAGTGGAAAGGCTGCAAGTTGTGTTGTAGCCCTGAACTAGCTCACGTGATTCAAGCAGGTAAAGCGCTTGATGATTAGTTGACAAGTTGATTCAGGTACGCTAGCTCTGGGATGCATGTAATATATAGCATGGCTGGGAGTCCCCAGGAGAGGTGTTAGAAACACTTTAATAGTTGTACATGAACTAGTACAACTGATAATCTGAGACGATTTGGCCTAGGCAATAAAAATATACAGTCATAAAGAAGTAATGGCACCCTTCATCAACTTGAGCAAAAGTTAAGTAAATAAAAGAAACAACACAAACACTGTCATATTTTTGGTTCATACATAACAGGGAGCTGTATCTATATTTCAATAATTAATTTCTCAAAAGCAAAATATAAATGTAGGATTCAAACGTATTGTAACGCCTAAAATTAAGCTTTCATGAAGCCTCCCCTGGAGGTGATGACATCATTGTGCCTCTTCCTGTTAAGTCTGATAAGGTTGACACACACTTTTTGAAGGGATCTTGGACCACTCCTCAATGTAGCACTTTACCAAATTGATCAGGTAAAGGGAGTTCATATCTTAACAGTAACCTATAAATCAATTAGAAATATAGTAAAGGAAATATCAATCATGGTCACCGGTACGATGTAAAATCCTTTTACCTGATCAATTTTGTCTTAAGTTGGGACCAACAACTTGTGAAGTCAGAGTTACTCAGAAAAGTATAGCTCTTGTTTGATTGACAGCTCTGTCAACAGTACTTCCTTTACTTTAGCAAACCATACGTAAGACATTTGTTGGGGATTCCCTGCCTTGGTAAGGTTATGCCTGGAATAGCCGTGAGAAACACAGTTGGGTTTTAAGCTAATTACGGGAAGACAAGGATTCTACTTACGGTAGATTGTGCATATAATATAAACAATATACTACACATCCGGACTAAAATGGAGGGCCTAAAAAATAGTTTTGCGATTACGAAAGTTGCGGACTGTAGCTTTAAGGTTTTTTGTTCATCCATTCTGAATAACCTTTGAAAACAACCAGCAGAATATCTAAACTATGGAAAATAATGTCTACAAATATAAAAAGTAACCCTAACCAATATATCCCTAACCAAACGTTGAAGTCTTTCAATTAAATTTATATGAAAATGTTTTGTGTATATACAGTATTTATATTCCATCACATTCACAATATAATTTGGGTGTATGCTTTTGAGAAAATATGAGCAAGATCATCAAATGTTGCATAGCCACAATCACCACTGCAACACCAGAACCCAGACATGGGCCTCTCAAGGGAGTGAAACTTCAGAAAAAAAACTTTCAGGATTTAATTATATCATATAGTACTTACTATTTATAGGAAACATTGTTTTAATTTTAACATATGTTATACTCCGGTCTCCGCCTCTTATCTTGCTTTAACCACTCTATTGTTCTCACGCTTTCCTCTTTCTCAGCTATATAATGCTCTATATTCATTCTATATTATGTTCTATATTTATTCATGCATTCCTTCTCCAATCTCTGTTCCCACGTACACTATAAAGCACAGACACATTACATTGCTTCCCAGTCTAAAACCCTGCTCTGGCTTGACATCAGTTAATAATCAGTGAAGGTTGTCAAGACATAGTGTTCTATGGACGGAGACAAGGAATGTAATTATCATTGGGCTTTCCTGTGTATGTTCAAGCAGCTCATAACATGTTTTCTCTCAAGGTTTAGTAAATACACTGAACAAAATATACACTTTTTTTGCCCCCATTTATCATGAGCTGAACTCAAAGATCTAAGACTTTTTTGATGTACACAAAAGGCCTATTTCTGTCAAATATTGTTCACAAATCTGTGTTTGTAAGTACTTCTCCTTTGTCGAGATAATCCATCCACCTCACAGGTGTGGCATATCAAGATGCTGATTAGACAGCATGATTATTGCACAGTTGTGCCTTAGGCTGACCACAATAAAAGACCACTCTAAAATGTGCAGTTTCATCACACAACACAGTGCAACAGATGTCACAGGATTTGAGGGAGTGAAACTCCCAGGCAGTGATTTAAAGCCACACCGGATGGATTCAGCACCACGGCCAGCTCCGCAACCTACCTGTTTGTGATTTCTTAGCTGATGTATTTACTGGAACCCTATTGATAATGCCTCCCAATCTCTCTACCTGTAGGATGAGAATCAATAATTGCAGGTTGCTGATGGCTACATTAATGGAGCAGCAACAGTGTGGACATGCAGGCAGATATGGTCTTCTGGGGACTGCTTGAAGCATTGAGCTTTTATTAAGCTGCCCTGTGGAGATCTTCACTAGCTAAATAAGTGCTTTGCTCCATGAGTTTATAAGGGATTTTGTGTGTTGCTACATGTTACTACAGACAAGTTGAGAAAAAACATGGCACCACAGAACCATGTAGGCAGGTTATGCTACCTCCATAACTCCCCTAGATCCAGATTTGAATGATTTAGCCAAACTAACCGCTAAGCTGTCAATCAAGTAGGAGAGGTTCTGACTTCCCTGAAGTCACCCACCACCTCCACTTATTTATCTACAGGTTGTTTTCACTCTATGGTAGCACGCCGCCAGACAGTTGAATTCACCACGATGGAATCATCACGGTCAGTCAGGACCAGAACTAGAGTTTTGCCATCTGCAGACATCTAGATATATCTACTGAGACTTCCCATGATCCTCTGGTCTTTATAAAACTAAATAGTGAGTCTCAGTTTAGGTCTCCTGGAACCTGCCTGTCATAAAAATAGTAGTACTAGCTCAGACACCATTACCTACACTCCAATGAATCCATTAACTGAATACAATTTTATTTTACTATTTACTCAATGTTGTATATATTGATTTATTTCATTCACAAAATACTCCCGTTTCAGCATGTACATGGTTGTCAGGCATAACCCCCTGTGGGAATAGCACTCTAAATGCTGTCTAACTCTACTACTGTCTATCATTGTGTGAATGTCTATTTGTAGGACTTCAATTTAAAAATTGTATTTGACAATGCCGGCAGAATATTTTTTATTCCAAATTATCATTGTGGAAGTTAAACTGCCTGTAAATGTGGGTAAACTTAAAATTCAAATTTTGTATGAAGTTTTATTCAGATCATCATTTGCAAAGATTAAAACTGTGTTTTAGTACATACATTTTCAAAGGCATTCCCATAATATTTTGGGTTTTAAAGGGTGTTGAGTTTCAAGTAGATGCTCCATTTCTTTGTCCATATGCTTTTCCATTTGTCGAGTGGTTGACTCATTAGAATATGCTTTTCTATTTGTCAAGTGGTTGACTCATTAGAATATCCTCTGCCATGGACCACAGACAGCACTGATTGGCTATTGAAGAACACACTTTGACTAAATCTGGTTTGTGATTTTCTGGTTTCTGACATCCACTGCCATGCTGTGTCTGTAAAACAAAACCACAAAACTGTTATATTTGTTATTTCTACGACGGGACAGGTATTCTCAACACAGAGGTAAACGATGCAGTTCATGATTCTGGCCACTGGTTGTAAATGTGGTGTCATTGTTCTAAAATGGGTCCCCGAAAATGTTGTACTATGTTGTGTATTTGTGGTCTACGTCATGATTTGCACCCCATTTCATCAATGATTTCACTTAGAAATTGTGTCCAAATAAATAAGATTACACATCCAAGCCAATAAAATGGACTATCAGTTAAAATGGGCCAAATTAGGTTGTAGCGTCATATCTCTTTACATTTTTACAGCTAAACAGAACAACTTTTTTTACAGCCAATCACAATGTTGCTTCAACACATGTTGACATGTAACAATAGATTTGATTGGTCTGAGTTGTCCAAGGCAGCAGGGCAGGGTTTTACATGAAGCTTGTCAGAGAAATTGTAAAGTAAGTTTGCCTGACAATTTAATTCATCACTAATAAGGGTACTAAAGCAATCATAAGTAAGCTTATTTTAAAACAATTATATCTTTCACATTTTAATATATATATATATATATATATATATATATATGAGACCCATGCTAATTTATATAAATATCAGTAGATCTCATGCATAGCTTATTTGATGAAAGTATAAGCCATTTACCAAAACGTTGCCCATTTTAGCTGACTTCACCCTAGATGTTTAAACAATTTGTTTCTTACTTATAAAGACACACTGCATCTTTGCAGGTGCAGTTTGCTAATGTTTGCCACTGGCTGTGAAAGTGGTGATACTGAGTCAAAAATGTCCCTAGGAATGTTATACTATGCCACATATCTGAAGATTTGTGCCTTGTCATAAAACCACTCAATTTAAAGCTTGAAAATTCTTAGCTACTTAATGCAGTTTGTGAATCACAATAACTTATCATAAATTATCATGGGCAAAAATGAATAAAAATACAATATTTGTAATCTTTTGGGTTTTTGCTGTGCTTACTTCAGTAAGAATCATCTATGATACTTGCGATTTAAAAATGTTTTAGGCCCTTGCAAATGCAGTCAAGAACAGTTGTGTTTTTTCTCTAGATTTTTTTGACTAAAATGAAACATCATCTAAAGCCATCATGTTATATGATCATCTTACTTTGAGGAAAATTACTGCTATTCTGAGGATATTGTATGGAATTTGAAACCATCTCGGAATTTCCCTTTTTGGAGGGGTAAGAAATTGGTTATTCAGAACATATAATTAAGTTGAATACTGTATGCCAAGATAGTGCTCCTTTAAACACGTCAAGCTAAATGTTTTCTTTTGTGTGTTTTTGGCTACAACCCATCAGTGTAACATTAACGTTAGGCCAAAGAGATTTTAGAAAAATGTCTAATCATTGGTAGACTTCTTCTCGGCTTATGGGCAACTCTTTTCATTGGATTCTATAATAAGTATAATTAAACTAATCCCATTAAATTTGCATATTCAATTTTTCTCCCTTTTCTCCCCTGTATGGTTGAATCCAACTTAGTCTTAGACTAAATTACTGTAGTTATGTTTCATCATTGCAACTCATTGCAAACTTCTTAGAGTCAATAAGATTAGCTTGAACCTGATTCCCTATGTGTATTTTATTACCATAGTAACTTGAAAAGAACGTATAGGAAGATTAAGTTCTTAAACATGATTATGTTATCTTTCAAAGAAAAATGTCTGTGTTAATCTCTTAGAGAGGATTTAATTCCTAGGCTGAAATAAAAACGATTGTGTGCTTTATCATAATGATATAATGACATGGTAAATCATTTACATTTTCTGACTTGTCTTTTTACATAAGAATCAAAGGCACTTACAGAGATAAACACAAGACTGTCTTTGCCGCAGACTGTCATGTTGTTCCTTTCTCTTCAGATAAATACCAATTTCATATCCTGGGCTTTATTCTTGTACTGCTGTTACATAATGTCATTCTGTTATTTTTTAGTTCATTTTTATCATAACGTCATGTCTCTGTCTTCTAGCCCAAGACAATCCAAACAGTCTGAGACACAAATACAACTTCATCGCTGACGTGGTGGAGATTATTGCCCCAGCCGTAGTCCACATCGAACTATACCGCAAGTAAGTGCAATGCTTAGTGTAATCTGCTCTTCTTATTTCATATTCCTTGTGTTCCTCTACATTTTTTAGAATGTCACCCTTTCTCTAAATCTTGATTTTTCTCACACATTTTCCCTCTTCACTTATCTCTCTCCCTCTCCTCTCTCAGGATGACATATTCCAAACGAGAGGTGGCGGTAGCCAGTGGCTCAGGGTTTGTGGTATCAGACGATGGGCAGATTGTTACTAATGCCCATGTAGTGGCCAATAAGCATAGAGTTAAAGTGGAGCTAAAGAGCGGCGCATCCTACGATGCCAAGATCAAAGACGTGGATGAGAAATCCGACATCGCACTCCTCAAGATCGACTCTCCGGTAATGTCACCACAGATCACAGGCATACTGTAGCACAATATTTCCAAATAGTATGGAACACACTTTATCAAAGCAACGTGTTGCAATTGTATAGTGAAATCTGGCAACAAGTGATGTCCTGTCACCTGACAACCTGAAAACCTGCCCCCATAACCCTATCCCCATTCTCCAGACCCTCTCTTCGCTCATTCCTCACTTCCATCATCAACTGATCCCTGAACATTGGTTGTGATTTTTTCTGACTTCAAGTTGTCTAGAGTTGGTCCCCTCAAGTAGACAAGGATTGACCCCTCTGTTGTTTATTTTTGTTGGTGTTACATTTTCTTTTTTATTATTTAATCAACACTTGTATCCAGAGCAACTAACAGGAGTGATTAGGGTTGAGTACGTTGCTCAAGGAAACTTTTTGGCTCAGTGATTAGAACCAGTTACCTTTCATTTACTTGCCCAAAGCTCTTGTAAACTAGACACTCCGCCGCCCCAGTCAGGCTTCAGGACGAGTCACTCAACCAAGACTGCTCTCTCTTCTGTCAAAGAGGTTCTTCACACATCCGAAGTCGGCTAATCTTGTTTTCACCTCCTAGATCCAGGTTAATCTTTCAGTGATCAGGTCCTCCACCCTCTCAGGGATGGACTTTTCAGGCTCTGCACACTTTTGATATTGCATCCTATCTGGCAGGTCACTTATATCAAGAGTTTCAGTCTGCTCTGCTGGCTTTCATTACTGGTGTCCAGGGTCTCCCCCAGAAAATGGGTTAGTTAAGGCAGGGGGGGTGCGCAGGGCATCATAGTTGCAATATGGTATTTGGACTGCTTATGGATACTGGTGACTGAGCACAATGACATTAATACACCACCAGATGGCGCTGTTTGGATGCAAAACACGTCATATTAACGAGCTGTTTCGAACGCAAAACACATCATATTAACAAGCTGTTTCGGACGCAACACATCAGATTTTGTATTTTGGGACTGCATAGTCAAGCCGGAAGACGTCGGTTGTCTAGGCGGTCGCCTTGACTGCAAAGTGGTGCTGGAAACGCTAGTGTCCCCCAGTGCTTGGTTCTAATCCCATTCATATTCATCCCTTTCAAATTTCATATTCAAGTTACTTGTCTCTGTCATGTCCTCAAAGGGACCACTGGCTTCCAGTTACACTTACAATATGTTGTTTTTGGCAACTAGGGGTCTCTCAATCAAAACAATAGCAAAAGATGTACTTGGATGAAGTCGGGAAGTAGCATGGGATCATGGGTTTTGTTACCGTCATCAATGACAACCTTCCAATCTAGCGTCTCTGGCAGAAAAAATTTTCACGGACAAAGTAATGTATTGTTAAAAATTGTATAATTTTATTCACGTTATGTTTTGTGGTTCCCTGGAACTAAGGGCAACTAGAGCAGTCAAAGGTTATATGACACCATTGACGGAAGACAAAATGAAACGTCCCGTGTCTTCGAATTATATTTCACATTTTTCTGGATTTAAAAGTTGGTGGAAACATTAAGAATAATGTAAGTACACAACTAAGAAATATATATAATATAGGTATAATGATGTTTGCTTTTTTAATGCAAAGTATGTCTTTTGTTATTGTTTTGGAAAACGACATTTTGTACCTTTAAAGCTTGCAATCCACTACATTTTTTAAATAATTTTTTTATTTCACTTTTATTAAACCAGGCAGGCACATTGAGAAGAACTTCTCGTTTGCAATGGCGATTTGGACAAGACATAGCGCAAGGTGCAAGGAAAAAAAAAGTTACAAGTTAAGTAACACACAATACAAGTACAGGGTGCAGGATACACAGAGTATGTGGTAGTTATAGTATACTGTATGGACAGTGCAAATAGGGTTTAGATAGAGGTAGATTAGACAGAATACAAAGTGGCAGTGCAAAAAAACACTAGGGTATAAAACATAATCAGTATGACTATGGAAATGGTAATGTGTAAAACATACAAAGACAGCTGTGTGGTTGAATAGATGAATTAAGGGTTTGATGAAAGCACTAGGGCATAAACAGACAGAGAGAGGAGGTAGAGTCAACACGTACAATGGTCTGACAATAGATCTGATAGTAATACTTTAAAGGTAGTTTGGGGGACGGTGGACCCGAGCTTCAAGTATTTTTGTAGTTTGTTACAATCATTAGCATACCATGATGTCTGCCTACAAATCGGCAACAAAATGGGCACAGCCAATGGCCTAGGAGTTTCAGAGCTTGTGAAACGTTGCTAGATTGAATCCTGAGTTATCGCTATTTGCTCTTGTAAGTCATTCTTGTTAATGGCACCTACTAAATGACGAATATGTCAAATGCTTACGTTTCTTCTCAAGTTTTCACCTTTAGTGTCTTGGCCATCCCACACCAACGATAGAAAAGCTCTGACTCAACAAAGTCAAAACTCTTCTCTGACCTTGCACATGTTCCAAAGAGAAATTTGGATAGAAAACATTTTGGTCATGAATGCATGGAGTCAGGCCATGTTGTTTTACTGCGGGAGCGTATAGTAGCATAGAGAGACTTGATTTGTGAACTAGAAGGGCACACATCCCACATGAATCATTTTCGTCGACAGCCATATGAAAGAATGCCTGGCACCCATTCAATGCCAAAGGGTAGGAGTTACTGCACCACGGAGTGTCTCACACTTCTACAGAACTTACATCTACAGCTGAATAGACACGCGTTACAAGAACCGGCTACACACAGCATTGGCATAAAACGAGCCCAAGTTTATGTTTTTATGTTTCCCCCAAACTACCCCTGAAATATCACTACCGGCTATGAGGCAACTGTAAGGTAACCCCAGATCAGGCCCAAAACGGGGGTTTAAGGAACGCCTGACAAATATTACAGATGGAAAAGGGCATTTAAATAAAAGTCAGCATGCATCTAATGGGTCTCAGAAATTAGGATCAGTTCAGAAAACTGAAAAGGCTAATCAGAATCAAATTTACTTGTGTTGATGTTGGTGTAGTGGTCTAAGCTCCCAACTTTGGAACACACATGTCCTCTGACGACTGGGGTTCAAGCCCTGGCTCTGTGCCCTTCCTCTCTGTTTCCTGTCTCCTTGGCTTCTTCTTCCTCCCGTCCTGTGAAATAAAAGTTAGTAAAATATACTCCCAAAAAAAATCTTAATAAAAAAATTTGCTTTTATATGCTTACTACATCTGTACACATAGAGATCTTTACATTGCAGATAAAACAATATTTAGTCTTTCCTATAAGCCACGCTGGTGAAGAATACCAATGCAATCCGTCTACTGGTTTACTAACAGCCTAGTACATAGCTGAGGATTGACCATTCACTTGTTTCCCACTGGGGCTCCATAGCTAAACAGATTAAAATCTTTGCCCCAGTTTTCTGTGTGAGAAAGAATCTACCAAGTCTGCCCAATAAGCACTGGCCAGTTCTGTGACTAACTCTCACATGGGAGATGAAGACTTTGGTTCAGACGAGAAGAGGGGAAAGAAGTGGAGAATGAGATTAGGGAAGAATTTGTGAGTGAGCGAGTTAGAGATTTAGAGTCAGTGAGAGAGGAAAGAGTGTACACAGAGGTAGACAATTAGAGGGCAAAAGAAAAGAATAGTCTGAGTTTCCTAATTTGAAGTGTAGAGGAAAATACAGTCATTCGTCATAGGTTTGTCCTCAGGGCTTTGGTTCTGTTCTTTTTTAAGTACTATTTCCCATCCTTGCCTTTCCCGATGGTTTGTTCGTCTCTGGCTTCAAATGGAGTGGGGTCCATTATTAACAAAGTTTTTAGTTCTTCAAAGCCCACTGAATGAGGGCTGAATGATTTTTGGAAATTCACTCTTTGGATGTAAAATAGCCTCTCTTCTCTCTTTGTGCACTTTAAGAAGCAGAGCTGATTGGTCAGTTCAATCTGTGGCATGCCCTTGTCTCTGGGGAAGACGTTAGTCCGTCTGCAGCAGCTGGGACTTCAGAGGACGGGAAGGAGAAAGAGAAAAAGTACCACAAGCATTTCTGACAGAGAGTAGGAGGAAGAGAGAGGGAATGTGGTTAGGCGGGTAAACTGATCCATATGTCTGGAAAGCGAAGTGAGCTAATGAGTTCACTCTTGTGATGTGACACTGGGACGATATGGAACAAAGTCAGAGAAAATGTAATTACAACAAACACATGTCTAAAGAGCAAATCCCATAATCATGGTTCTATGTTTCTAAACACAGTGTCAGTCGGGTGACTGTATTTCAATTTGATTTAGTTTTACTTGAAAGAACTAGAATTTCACTCAACTGAAATGTAAAACGAAAATCTCATTCATTTTACAAGATCTTTTCAAACGAGATTTCACTAATGAATGCACAAACACAGAATACATAGTGGCATTTCATACTGTACTTTAAGACTTACTAGTGAAAGTGTTCCTTTCCGACATTTAATTGAAATAAAAGAGATACTTCTAACTCAATTGAGAACACTTGAATGTGTATTCTGGAATGATGGCTAGACCAGGGCACTTATTGGTCCACTGCCAGAATACATCCAGTACATGCAATATGTCTCAGCTTGTGGAAAGTGCGGTGTCCCGAAGCAGAAGGATCATTTATCACAGCCTCACCTCCTTCTTTATTTCACACGCTCTCACAATATCACTCCTAATTACTCCGTAATTATGAATGATGTGTTGGGCCTTGCTATTCAATTTCATGCTAGAGCAATGAACTAGTTTGTAGGTGGTTATTTTGTAATCCAGTGATGAGTCCCAAACACCCCAAGTGCATCTAGTCAGATCGGCATCTGGATTGGAGATGAATGAAGAGTCTACCTGCCCATAGTGTGATGTCATCCATGTTGTCTTTTAACCATGCTGAAAGTATTGTAGAGTAAGCTTTTGTATTGTAGAGTGAGCCGGGTGACTCTTTGCGCACTGCTCATTCAACCTGGAAGCCTTTAGTCAGATCATGTACAGGATGATCACTTCCGTAATTGAATTTACAGACACCCCATCTTAACACGAGGAGTCACTGGAAAGCGACGTGACAAGGTAGATAATCCGACTTATCTAACCCAAAACCAGGGCAGTGCAATGCTAATTTGCGCTGCCTCGTTCTGGAGTTCCGGGCAAAGTCGGAGAACCCATAGTCAGGCTTGAACCACTGACTATCAGGCGCTATTGCTTGTGATCTTTACAATACCATGTGTGCTTCATTTTGAAAATTTTCAAAATTAAAGTTAATTAAAGGGGCTATGTGTAGATTGTCTTTCCAGGAAGACAGGGACACAGTCCCCCTGATACAATTGCTGTATCCCCTACTGTCCCACATTATTTTTCCCATGTCGATTTTACAGCTGAGCCCTGTATTACATCAATAAAACAAAAAATAGAAATAAAATACAAACATTAAGAAAAACAACCACAACAATAAAAATGTAATTTATCAGAGATCTAAACTGTCTGCAATACACCCATTGAAGCTGTATGTTATCTTTTTAAGGAAAAGGACAACTAGACTATTTGAAGAACAATGAATCACCTAGCACATGTGTATCAGATACTTAACACATTAAAACAGGATTGTTGTGGAACTCAAAATGTTTACTGTACTGTTGTGTCTACACACATTAGTATCATTAACTGTAAAATAAGAAATATAAAGAATATCAATATGTGATTCCCTAATTCTCCTATTGACTTAGTATTTTACTAGCCTATATACCGGTACTAAAACAGCATAATGGAATTCCTGAAATGTAGTTATAGCTTTTGGTTTTGGTGTGCCACACCAAGATGTTCAACGACCCATCTAGCCACCCCATGACAAGTTTTTGTGGGCACTAAAGTGGTGAGAACCGCGACCTGCTTACAAAAGCTGTGAATAATGACTGTATTTTTTATTTTAAAAAAGTTATTTAGATGGGAAAACATAGCTGAATAGTGTATATGTTTGATTAGTTATAGCCTGACCAAACACCACATGAGGACATTCCCACCCTCAAGGGGCTTATATCAGTTAGCTGAATTAGTTCATAAATTGTACTGTAAGCATGAGTAATTTGCACACAAGACGGGGGCAATATTGTATGCAGTTTGTGTGTAAGCAGATGGATGTGCAGTTGCATGTCAAAGTCTGTTTTCCATCACTTACTGAGCTGAGACCGATTTCAATAGGCGACCAGTCGATGATGAGTAACAATTTCCCAGCCAGGCAGTCTTACTGTGTATGATGTGACCTACCCATTTCCTCTTTCTGTCTTTTCCCCTTACTAGTTACCCCCCTTATCTTGGTGGTCAGGGTTGGTGTGAAAGATTCCCCTCCTGAGTTACCATGATAGCTTGGTGTACGGTAGCCTGAACATCAGAGACAAAAACCACCTCAGCCATATTGTAAAGGTGGCTGGCAAGGTGATAGGTTTCCCACAGCCCCCCTTGATGGTCATCTTTGATGAGCAAGTACTTCTTAAGAACCAGTCCATATTACACTGCACAAACCATTCCCTTAACTCTGAGTTTGTAACACTCCCCTCTGGTCGTAGATTTAGAGTACCCCGGTCAAAAAGTAATAGAAGTAAAAACTCCTTTGTTTCATGTGCAATAACTCAGCTTAATTTGCACATGTAATGTAGTGCCTTTTTGTACCCATGTTTTGTATTGGTGTCTTCTGTATTTGTTTGTTGTTTGAATGTGTTTCCATTTAATTTACTTTTTTCACACCTGACTGCATATCAAGTTTCCCATTTTGGGATAATAAAGTGACTGAACTGAACTGAACCAACTTTCATTTTCTCACTGTCATAATCTATTAATACCTAGGCCACGTTCAGCAGTAAGACGTGACCCCTGTTTTGTGTCACTCGGCAGAGATGACAATCAACATGGAATAACTTAGTGTACACAGGGTATTGGAAAAGAAAAAGTGTTCCCATATCACATGGCAGCTCTATAAATACGCCTGTGAATTTGGCTGCATGCTGTGTTTGCGAACAGACTTTTGTCTGTGTACATCTTTGACTTGTTGGCCAGTTAGTCTCAGTTACCTTCACTTCCACTCGTGACTCTATTTATAACCCAACATAAACAAAATGGATCCAGGGAACAACCAAAGTCTCTCAACAAGGTGTTAATCAGTTGGCATGCTGACTCGCCGTGATGTGGTGTGGCGTGGGCTAGGGCCATACACTCATTGGCTAGGACTGGACGGAACAGAGATGATTTCATGCAGACTGGGAAACTGTAGATGGATAAATATATCCTTCCTCTCTCTCTTTAGCACTGTCTCTGGATCGTCATGGTCTCCTTCTTTTGGAGTCTGTGGTTGCGGAGTGTAACATGAAAAAGATGCTCTGTTGACGGGGTAGGCCGACCACACAATGAGAGGAACTGGAAGGTTCCATGGAATTGTCTTTGAGTACTAAAGCTTCCCAATATTTATGCTGTGCTAAAGAGGTACAATAATTATAAGGGTGGTGTGTATTGGTGCAGGAAAACCTTTTGGACCCAGTGCTGCGGCTTATATATACCTCCTCAACCACACAGTTGGATGTCTAAATGCCTCAGTATACTTGCCGTTCCCGACCTGGCGTGCGCCAATGTGAGGTAAAAATGACAGATTGCGGTGGCGCGTGCGGATCTAGAGCATGCGGGCACAGGTCGCGCAACACTTTTTTTTCAGCAGCGCGCGACAAAACAGAAACAGGAAGCATGGACGAGTTTGAGGGCACAGTAAACGATTCATAATAACACAGTTAATGGTTCATAATAAAACTGTAAATGGGTCATAACAACACAGTTAAGATCATCCTAGCCACTGTTGACATTAACGTAAATGCTGCTGCCAGTTCTGCCATCGTTTACCTTTATCTTCTTCTTCTAGTCCGTAGAAATATCAAAGTCTGTAGCCTCTCCGCAGTTGCGACACCTCTGTTCAGGAGAAGACTGCAACTAGTGTTGCGAGCACCACACGCGAGTATAAATAGTTCCATGACATCACATTGTCGCGCGTCAGGTCGGCAACATATACTATGTATACTGAACGTTTAAATCTTAATCTCCCCTTCAGATCAAGCTGCCTGTCCTGCTGTTGGGGCGCTCATCAGACCTGAGGCCTGGGGAGTTTGTGGTGGCTATCGGAAGCCCCTTCTCCCTCCAGAACACAGTTACAACAGGGATAGTCAGCACGACCCAACGAGGGGGCAAAGAGCTGGGCCTACCCAACTCTGAAATGGAGTACATCCAGACAGATGCTATTATTAATGTGAGTTTGTGAATACATGGACAAACACACATCCCAGAGGATTATCACCTGTGAACTGAAGCATTGTCCTTTTCTGTTTTACAGTACGGTAATTCAGGAGGACCCCTGGTGAATCTGGTAAGAATAATGGCAGTTTTAATAGATAAATGTAATTCTGCCTGTTTAATAAAAGCAAGACAATTTGTCTGCTGTTTTAGGTCACAACAATATTTGCCAAATTTACAATATTAACTGTATTATTGACGTTATCATTCACTGCATTATTTAAGGACGGTGAGGTGATTGGGATAAACACTCTGAAAGTGACAGCTGGAATCTCCTTCGCCATTCCCTCCGATAAAATCAGGGAGTTCCTGACTGAGTCGTACGACAGACAGTCGCGAGGTGGTTTTATCCCTATGTCATCTTTGTGTATCATCTTAATATGTCCCTCTAGTGAAAGCTCCTGTCTACTCTCCTATCTTTATGGTGCTGACATTTAAATCCCTTTTACTTTTATTCTACCCTTTTCTTGATGGTTTTCTTCTTTTTGTGTTTCTACAGGAAGAGCTGGGGCAAAGAAGAGATACATTGGTGTCAGGATGATGACAATCACCCCAGAGTAGGTAGATCCTCAGCCACTCCTCATACTCCTAATTAAAATGATGAAGATGGCCTTGTCTTTCCCAAGAACAATGCAAGGATACATTTGAGACTGTGTGAATGCACTAACATGGGGAAGGCAGCTATTCAAACCTGTCAAAATTAATACATTTTAATTGGGCTTGGTGCACTGAATTTCTCTGGGACACAGAAGAAAAAAACATTTGTAATAAGTGAGTGTTTTTAATACTGACAAAATGTGCGGTGAATGGATAGCAGGAAGGATCCTACACATTTATTCACAGTAATTCACCTTTGGTTTGCACATTTAGATATTATTATTATTATTTACTGTATAAACTGTACAATACATCAATCTGGATTTAGAGAGATTAATGGGTTTTTAGTGTATTATAGTGTGGCTATTTCATTTGCAGTTAACAGTAAGTGTCTTAACCCTGTGATCTACACTTTATGATAAAAGCATCTGGTAAATCGCATAAACATCTAATATGTATTTATTTTGTGTGCTTGCTGAAGGTAAAGCACAACTTTAAGTAAGCAACACCAATATGTTTAACCTAGAAAGATCCTGTCTTAAAAATCTTGTTCCATTGGCAAAAAGTATATTTATCTTGTATTTAGGTCAAATTAAAATTAAAATAAGACACATTTACTTAACAAGCTATATTTGTATTAGATAATAACAGATGTTTTTAGTAAATATGCCCTGAAAATCAGTGAAATTTGTCTTGTTCCATTGGCAGATTATTTTACTTATTACAAGCCAGAAATTCCTTGTTTTTACTTATTTTGGAGTGTCATTTGTAGTGTATTGCAGTACCAATGCTGTTACCACTATTACTGTTGTATATCAACTTCCAGAATAGCAAGCACACCACATTTATTTCGGACCAACATGGATAGGTAACTATGACGTCAAGTGTAACAGTCCATAGAGATAGTCAAGCGGTTTGCGATAGCATGGCAATTGTGTATCTGTATAATTCATAATTTATTTGGTCTTAATGAGTTCACTTTATTTATTGACCTTCACCTTGTAGGTTAACCAAGGAGTTGAAGGTGAAACACAAAGACTTCCCTGATGTAACCTCGGGAGCGTACGTTCTAGAGGTTATCTCTAAAACACCGGCAGCAATGTAAGTACAAACTGGGAGAGTAAAAATGCACTTCATTGTACCAATAGTGGGAGGACAAATCTTTCCACTGACGGTTCACCCTCAGCCTTCAACTCTCCCGGCAGAAATTCCCAATCACACATTCTCATCGTCGTTTGCACATGCGCAACAAAAACACACACACCCAAACCGCCTTATTAAAACAAAGCTGACTAACAGGCTTGGGGTTTGGAAGCCGATGAGTTCTGACATTCCCTTCCTTAATCCCGTAGGCTGTGGTTTTCCAAGGCCCACTCCTCCAGCCCTAGTTCTTCTAATAGATCTCCTGAGCTCCAATGCTGTTGTGAAGCTTTGACTGAGGACTGTTGTGGGAATATGTTTGTGTGGCAGTATTAGAGGTGCTGGCGGCTCCTATTTACAAGAGAGTGTGATTAGAGAGTAGTTGAGTGGAAACTGGAGGCCTTGATATCACTTCTGGTAAACCACTTTCGTCTTTGGTTTTACTAGAGTTCTATTCTGGGTGTGTTTGGACTGTGGGAGGATGTTGAACAAAGCACTTTTTCTCAGACGTAATGTAATTATTGTGGTCTTGATACTGGATATGTGAATGGGATCCATTTATTTTCATTGCAGCTCCTAACACATTTTGACCAGCACTCCAAAGTAAGGAATCAAAGAACGTGTCTGGCATTTCACAGGTGCAGTAATGAGTATTACATTCGCAATCAAGCCTTTTAATTAAGCTTGATCACAACTGAAGAACCCCTACCGTTATGCATGTTAAAGCACACTCAAACGTGTGAAGCTGTCACTGTGCCATAGCGGTGTTTGGATCCACCCTGTTGCCTGGACGTACATGTCACTTTCTCGTTTCCTCCATTTGACTACTTCACACCTGTCTTCGTTTGCCTCTATTCATTTATCATCAGCTGCTCCTTGTTCCCCATTTAGTGTTTGTATAATTGTTTCCTCTGCTTGTTGGTCTGTGTGTGTCATTGTTCCCTGTAACCCTGCGTGAGAGGAGAAGAGCTAGAGGGTATACTCTCATTTATTACTATTGTGCCTTTACCACATAATGTATTTTAAGTGATTTATGTTAAGTTCTAGATCTACGTAGTACGCTCTGTAATTGCTGTCATGCCTATACCACATAATGTATAGTAAGCGATTTTGTATGCGTGTTCAGATTTATATCACTGTGTCTACTCAGCTCCTCAAATTTGAACGCTAGTTAAGTGTAAAGATAACACCCGCTTCCTGAATAAATGTGAGTGACGTGAACTTCTGCCTTCCGCGTCCTTTCAACCTCCGGACGACAGTACACTGCAGTCTTGATAAAGAAGCAGAAATAAAGCTGTATTGCATAGAAACTAATCACATTCTGAGGAGTGAAATGTGTTATAAAGTGAAGAATATCATAGTATGTTTTAATTAATTGAACAGGTAATGGTTTAATGTTTCAGGTATTTATTAGAATGGTGTCTGTGGAGCTAGACTGGTCCAGAAGTTTAGCAGAACCATATGAATGCCTACTGGATTGGAATGACTAATCTGTGGAAGTTCCCACCTTTTGTAACTCTTCTTTCATTGTGTTGGCCAGGTTGAATTAAAGTCAACTTGTTGCTATGGGGGTAATCTTGTGTTCACTCATAAATCACTCGAATAATCATGAAATATTTTTGATTTTCTGTAAGAGAACACCTGCAGTACGTCATACGCCACAATTGTGCATTTTTACGTTAGGTTGGCATATCTCTTGGTTTCAATTGATAAGTATTGATAGGTAAAAGTATATATGATAAATTATAGCTTAAAAAGAATCATTTAGTCTATAGATTTAATTGACTTCACCTATAGCTAACCATTTGTTGCAGTTCTTGTCAGTCTATTGTGTTCTTCTTCTCTTAGTGGCGGCCTGAAAGAGCACGATGTCATAATCTCCATCAACGGCCAGACGATCTCGTCTGCTAACGATGTCAGCACCGTCGTCAAGAAGGATTCCACGCTGCGGGTGGTAGTGCGTCGTGGTAACGAAGACACCATAATCACCATAAAACCCATTGAGATTGACCCCTGACCCCACAGCCCCACCCACTAACTGGTTCTCACAGGCATCCCCAATGGACCTTATATGGACATGTGCTTTAGATCATACCCCATGGAGGATCTTTGGTCACTGGGACTCTGTGGCACCATACACCTGTCGAGGTTAAAACTCTGCCTTGAAAACAAATGGTTGTGCTATGCAACTCAGCAGAGTTGTTTTTTATCCATGTGTACTACACATTCACATTACACTTCTACTACTGTTTACTGTTAAAAGAAGATGGTTGCTGATTTGTTGGTTTCGTGTTGTTTTTTAACTGACCGTGACAATGTAAAAACACGTTTAGAAAAGCTCTGGATGAGCTGAGCAATTAGTTTTTCGAAATTCCTTTCAAGTACTGTAGTTTCATGTTATTTGTTCATGTAATTTACAGAGAACAGAATAAAGAAGTAACAATGTTGTATTTATTCATCTTTTTTTAATACTGTCTTTCTCTCAAATACAGGGTGCTTAGAGGCTTTTTTGCACTACCATATACTGTATTTGCTCAAATGTATAGAATGCTAAACGTTAAAGATGAATGATTTAATATAATAAAGTGAGATGGTAGTATTAAATAGTACTGTGTATTATGTGACTGCTGATTTGCAGAAAGCGGTTGTATGTTAGTTCATATACAAAAGGTATGATATCAAAAATACACTTAATGGCCAAAGGTATGTGGCCACCCCTAATAATGGTGGAGGAGCGATAATGGTTTTGGCAAGGCCCCTTAGTTTCAGTGAAAGGTCATCTCAATGCTACAGGATATACCGGTACTTTTCTTTAATTGGGTGACTCCAATCTCAAATGTTCAGGGAAGGCCCTTTCCTGTTCCAGCATGACTGTGCCCCTGTACATAAAGCAGGGTCCATAGTGATTGGTATTGGAGGATCCCGAGTGGCCTGCACAGAGCCCTGACCTCAACCCCATTGAACACCTTCAAGATGAATTAGAACAGCAATTGTCTAACGTCAGTGCCTGACCTCACAAGTTTTTCACATAATTTGTTTGGGTGCATATATATACGCGTCCTAAAATGCTGACTTTTTATTAGACAACCTGTTGTGAAATGGAAACAAAGCACCCTCTCTCTCCATGAGCAACACTAAGGGATACCATCATTGCTCTATAAGCCAATTAGGCTTGTATACTGGCCAATAACTAGGGCATTAGACCATATAATTAACTGGGTAAGTTTTCTGATGTCTGTGCCTGTCTTCTCTTTCTCTGCTTCTTTTTGTACACCAGTCTTTGTGTCATCCTATATATTGTCTGTCAGTCATCTGTCCATGTGCCGAGGCTAAGAAAGTGAAAGACTGGTGACCACATTACATTACCCATGATAGTAATGGGGCGTCAGGTTGCTCAGTGGTTAGGGAGTCAGTAGTCTGGTTGCCAGTTCAATTACCTATTGTGCCAAATATCGTTGTGACCATGGGCAAGGCACTTAACCCTAAGTTGCTCCATGGGAATGTCCTTGTACTTACTGGAAGTCGCTCTGGATAAGAGGGTCTGCTAAATGACTAATATGTTAAATGTTAGATACAATTGTGACATTTCAGATGACACACTTAAGTTCAGTGCAAATTGCATTTCTATTTCTACCCATTTTTCTCCCCTCCCAATTCTTCATGTCCTATTCCCCGACCTTACCATTTCGGCAATGCCTCAACATGTGCGGGATAATCGAGGTCGCTCACATATTTCCTCCAAGCACACGTCACCCAGCCGTCCGATTCTTTATCACACTGCTCATTCAACACTGAAAACTTTAGCAAGTACCCATGCAGAAGGATTCAACGCACAGGTGCCTGATCTGCCCTTAATGTGTTGCTGGAGATCAACATGGAAATATTCATTAATCTGGCTTTTCTACTCCTTTAGCCTGGCAGTGCTGTACCAGTTTGCACGCCCCACATTGGGGCTCTGGGCATATTCAGAAATGCCTTGAACAGGATCGAACACTAGGCCACCAAAGTTGTCATGCAAAGCAGCTGCTTAGGCCGCTATGCCACACGGAGCCCCTCTGACTTGGCACAGTTCTGTGTAAATCTCCCCCTGCTGTGTTGGCATGCCAAGGTGGAGAGCTGTGTCCTTCATGCCCGTGGCCAGTGGAGTATCCATGGCCAACCCACCGCATCTGATCGCCAGCCTATAGACAATCGATTACTTTCTACTGAATTCCCAGTAGAGACCCTGCACAAATTAAACAGTTTGACCTAAAACACACTACTGCCATGACATGCATTATTTGAGGACAATGGGTTTCCGTCATAGGTCTTGTATGGGCTGCTGTGTTTTGTGTATTTGTCAGGATTAGGTGGCGGGGAATGAGTCTCCTTATTCGAAAAGCAAGGCTATAGCCTTTGGCACAAGGAACATATATTTTGAGGCCACAGAAAAAGGAAACAGGTTTTTCATTTAGTTTTACCACCCCTAAAAGCGCTTGATACAGACCTGGTGTGGCATTTGGGCCATGAGGTTGACCTCTAATAGAGTTCCTGTTTATACTGTGTCCACATTCTAATTGTGCCAACATTGTTGACAGGTGCAGATGTCTAGAAGGCCCATTCAGGTTTGATTGTGTATAAACAGATTAGGTCAATGTCAGGCTAAAGGAAAATATTACAGGCAGGCATAAATGGGCTAATGAGGAGATTTCTCCATAGATTTACCCAGTGGAGGTCCTGTAGATGACAATAGACATAATCCCACCAACTACTTTTTCACAACACCCCCTAGACTGGTCCATATGTCACGTTGGAGTCATGCTGTTGAGAGCCATGCTAAAAGGGAGGTTATAGGATGGAAAGCCTCACACATCAGGTTAACATTGGAGCTGTTCTTCCATGACACATTGTGTATTATGATAACTTGTGTTTTTGTGCACTTGAATTACGATAAAACAGAAGTTAAGCAAGTGCTGCCATCTCATGGTTCTATAAAGCGCTACATGCTGAGTCAAATCATGACTACCCATAAGTTACCCATCATACCTTATTGCAGCTTCTCTGAAAGTAACAACCTGTGAAGACATCACACACAACTCACATCCGTCCTATCTCTTTTATAGTTGTCAATTCAGTGGGCTAATTGAGCAATGTATTCTTTTCTCAAATAGCAATCTTTCCCCTGTGAATAAGCTGTTGCCATGCACACTTTAAAGCAATTTGATACATACTTATTGTAGTATCCATGAAATGAACTGTACAACTAATTATTCGGTTTTGAACATTTTGGGATCCACTTGTTAGGGTGCCCGTTTTTGTGCACAAACCATCAGTCTTTAAGTCAATTGACAGCATTTGCTCATTCCAATACTTTTCTTCTAGCCCTGCTGTGTCAACATGTGCTAATACGCCAAGATTGGTTGTGTTTAGAACTCATATGGATCCAGATGTCTGAAGGTTAATAAGTTCTAAACCTGCCTCTGCACCATGAATAAAATGCCTTTTATATGTGGTACTTAAATTATATATGTAAGTGTACTCATAGATGGTACCCTTAGACCATGGCAAGCTTGTGTTAAAATATTGAGTTAAAAAGTGGAGGAACAATAGTTTTAATCAATGACACTTCACAAAATGTCAACCCAATCAAACGCCTGGCTTGGGGTTTTTTTTAAAACAGGACCTTTAACACCGAGTGATGGATTTTCTAAAGCAGTATGAAGCTTGTGTCAAAGGGTTACAATAATTGGTAAACACAACTCGTGACCACTGACCACACATTCAACAGGTATGTGGGGAGGTTTCTAGACATGTATCATCCAATTGAAATCTTGGAGATGGAAGTCTGAGAGCCATATGGCAGCACAATGGTGACATCGGTTTCACTGTAACCGGATTGAGCGTTGTTTAGCTGTTGTTGTGTGTACTGTATACCGGCATAGGAGCAAGTTTGATATTGGGGCGACTCACAGCAAAAGATCACTGTGTTCACCAAGTGTGATGTGTGCAAAATCTAAGAGGACGAATTAAGCCAAAATGCTATTAGCAGCATTGTAATACTCTGCTGATTGGTTCATTTTAGCAATTGTCCATATCCCATTTTTTTATATAATGAGAAAAAAACAAAAGAGAAACATATATTTAAAGAAGCATAGGAACTCTGCATACTGTATGTTGGGGGCAAACTCTGCGGTGGGTCCCTAGGAAAAACAAACATTGAATTATTGCTGAAGAGAATTTCCGCTATTTTTTACTTAAGTACGGACCGGTACTTCCAAAAGACCAAGGGTATCCTTTATATTGATAGTCATGGGCCATGTTCAATTGGTTCGAATTGCACTTGCGAATGCAGTCGACTGCCGACTGACTGATCTAGAAATCAAGTTGAAACATAAGTAACAGCAAATTATTATTTGTAGATCAGTCAGCACAATTTACCCATGTTGCATTGCGGTTTTGAACCTCTCGAACACTGCACTACAAAATAAAGTAATCAATCTGGAAAGAATAGAAAACAATATCTATCATCAATGCAGTACAGCTATAAACGCAGTTATTTAATCGGTACATAGGCGTCGTATCTGTAAACAGTATCTACGTTTGTTCCACAGAGTTAACGCTTGTTTGTGTGATCATCGTAACGTTACGCCGAGACGAGGCCCTGCCGGTTGCAAAACAAGCAGTCGGTCTCACTGAGTTCAGGGAGGTGAGTGTTTCTCGGTGTTTTAACGAGCATATTTACTCCATATATTATTGCACATTTTAGGTACTTTTAGATTTCAGTTTTGTTAAAGAAATAAAACACTAAATTTGACTTTGCATTTACTGTACTGGGTGGCTGACGTCACATAATGTAAACATGGCTAATGTTAAGTACTGTAAGCTATATAGCTACAGTAGCTAGTCAGTATCTACATTCGACCGTTAATATCTAGCTAGCTGGCTTATGTTACTTATTAACGTTAAAGTAACGTTAGTCTACTTATTAAAGTTAAAGTAACGTTAGTCTACTTTTTTACGTTAAAGTAACGTTAGCCATCAAGCCAGACAGCTGGTACAGTAAGCTAGCCGCCTAACGTAGATGGACAAATATTAAATACTGTGGCTCTTCTTAAAATCCACATCTTTTACCAGATGAACCAGTTAGCCCTTCACAATTAGCAGTTTGCGATCTACTCAAAAACCAACTTTAGCCTAGTTACAGTAGTCATCTGTCGTTAGTTAGCTACTGTACCTGGCAGTTTTTTAGCTAGCGAACTAGCTAAGCTACATCATCAAGGGGGAAAGTAACTAAGGTATCTACTGTCATTGTTAAATTATAACAATGTGAATTAGTTAGACATCTTTATTGTTAACGTAGTAAAATGTGATATCTAGAAAGTTCCGACTGACCTGTGAGAATAAGGTTGAGATACGGCTAAGTACTGTAGTAAAGCGGCTATACTGTATCTCTGTACGTCTTAGCTAGCTACGTCACACAGATAGCTACTGTACCTCTATTAAAGTAGGGTACTAACATGTACTATACTATCTTAATATATAACTATACATACAGCACGTAGCTGGATGGATACCCCTTAACGTGTCTTTTGTTGGTGGATCCATCATTTTGATTACACATACAATACTTTTTGTTGTTGTTGGTAAATGTAGGAGATAAGTAGCTAGCTAGCTACTGTAGTTTATTTGGGAAAAATATTTTGTAGTTCCTACGCATCACAGAAGACCATCTTTGCATTAAATTCTCACTCTTTGTGTTTTGTCTTGTTACCGACAGAGACTATGTAACATACATCACCATGACATCCAGATTTAGTAAAACCTATAGCCGTAAAGGAGGGGAGGCCAACTCCAAATTTGACGAGGTCTTTTCCAACAAAAAGGCCACCCTGAGCACCAAATGGGGAGAGACCACTTACAAGGCCCAACTTGGCTCCAAGCGATTTTCCCAGAACCCTGAGATTGTAGAGTTACCCAAGAGGCCCCGGATTGAGGAGGACAACAGCTCAGAGGATCCTTTTTGTTTTGACAGCGACGATGAGTCCAAGCCTGACGCGTCCCACAGCATGCCTCAGTCTAATGTAGCTGATGGTGAGGCCAGTGAAACACCTGTTTTAGTCACACACACAGTCCCAGTGGATAGCAGTAGGACCTCAAATAGCACAAGTGCAGGTAAGTACTGGATGGCAAAAAATGGATGGTGACTGACTGTTGGCCATTAACAAGGTGGACATGTGGTCTGCATGAGATAGTATGCAGTTTTCCCACAACCAACTTTATCACATCTGATGTTGGCATTGCCACTACTTTCTGGGATTTATGTAGCGTTACAATAGGTTCCTGTTGACCATTCCTTATTTCATAGGTCTACTTACCAGACCTTCAATTATTTACCCACCACTGATGTCAAGGCTATAGTCTAGAATGTATTTTTTATCCGTTTTAATTTGGGATTATGATATCATTAGTGATGAGCATTCAAGGCTTCATTACTGTTCTTCCAGCAGCAATATATTGTGCTGGCAGCAGTTAGATGATTTTCATTTTGAAATAAATTATCTTTGAAAGGCATTGCAATGTGTCAAATGTCAGTGACAGCTTTTATTTAGTTAAGTAAATTCTGAGTTTTTGTTGACAGCTTGATCATGCTGCTTGAAGAACAGTAATGAAGCCTCGATTGCCCATCACTAGATATCATTGATTTAAATTGTCCTCTCGTATTAAGATGTTTTCTGAACTAACAACTGTATGAGGCTGTCTCAAACTGTTATTTTACAACATTACTTACATAGTTCTTATCATACTTTCTCTGTTACATTGCACTTTTGTCTCCTACATGCTCACAGGCAAGAAAGCATTGGCCAATGAGGACTCGGAAAGTTGTAGCCAGTCTGGATACAGACATACATCAGACAGTAACCAGAAGCCTGTTGCTCAGACCACTGTTTCAGAGACAGAGGCCAAGGACCCTTATGTGGAATGGAGCTTAATAGGAACCCAGAGTTCTTCTACCTGCTCCCCTTGCATGGACTCATTCCAGGGAAACAACTCTGCTGAGGCACCAGCTTTTAGCAGGGACACACAGTCCTTACCTTCCCAGGATGGGCTGTCTTTGGACGGGGTAAAAAATGAACAGGAGGCTCCTGCTGAGCATGTGGTTGTAAACATCCCTCCTTCCCCCTTTCTCCTCAGACCCGCCAATACGCGGAAGTACATTCGGCCTAAGCCCAACAAGGCTCTAGAAGGTGCAGACTCTTTTGCCGCTAGCGAAAGCGTTCTGCCAGCAGCCGCCGCCAATCCAGCTGTAGTAAAGCCCAACAGCGTGTCCTCAGCCAGTGCGGGCCCCAATGCAAGCAAGCCTGTGGCTAAACCTGCTGGCCGGGGCCGGGTGCGGGACTACACAGTGCTGCACCCGTCCTGCCTCTCGGTGTGTAATGTCACCATCCAGGACTCAATAGAGCGCAGCATGGACGAGCTCGTCACCAGCGCGCCTCCGGCTGATTTAGGGGAGGCTGGGCGGCTGAGGAAGAAGGCGGACATACCTCCAGCCAAACCCACCAGGTAAACCTCTCCACTGGCTGTGGCACCACTCTGCAGCTCTATTCATTTATGTAGGACATTGTCTACATTATGTTGAGTAATTTTCTTGGATCCCCAGACATTTTTTTTGTACACGTATACCAAATGTTTTAATTAAGCTATGATCCAGATTATTTTTTCAATCTCCAACACGCCCCTCCTGTTTTAGGAGACACTTCTATGTTTTGACTATGTTTTCCATGTCAGGTTTTGAGTGAAACTAAACAGTTGTTATCTAACTGACAGATTCCGACCCACCCAGAGTAAAACCAAGAAGGAGACCAAGCTGGAGTTCTTTGGATTTGAAGACAAGGGTGACCTGGACGGGGACGATGGAGGAGACGCTTCAGCCGGAGGAAGCAGCAGCTACAAGATCAAGTACTTTGGCTTCGACGACCTCAGTGAGAGTGACAGTGATGAAGATGAGGGCTCCCAGGCCAGAGAGAAGAAGACCCAGAAGGCTGCGGTGACGGTAGTTGCAATGGCTGCTAGTGTGGACAGCCCACAACCAAGTGACTCCCAGGACAGCCAGAGCAGCACTAATACAGGTGACAAATGGAGCTTTATTTTTTGTCTAAACGCAATAAAGAGGTTGCTTATTTAATTTTTTATAATCACAGGGGAGATGAGAGTTTCAGGTTGCATTGGTTTACAACCATGTGCATTTGCACAACTGTAAAAAATGTTCATTGGTTGGTCAATCTTTGATGGATGACCCACAAACAGCCACAGAGTAGCCAGTGTTAATGTTAACTTACTATGTTTATCAAAACATTTCCTAGAACTGTTTCTGTCAAAGTTGGCTTCAGCCAGTTGTGTGATGATACCGTTTACTGTCCACAAGTACATTTCAAAGTTAACAGAATTTAAGTGTTCTGCCTTCACTTGTACGAGTATGGTCTCAATTGCTTGTAGAAGTAGTCCTGAAAATAACGAGAACGTGCACATGTTGAGGTTGCAAGAATGCATTTTGAAAGAACCTGTGGAATGTGTTTCCTCGTGTACATGTATTTCCTTTGTTGATTAAATTGTAAACTATAGTTTTGCTGTTTTCCCACACTCAGATATTCCGGAGTTTTCCGATGACTTAAATTCTGATGGGCCGAAAACTTGTTCAGGAAAACAGGGGGACAAATCCAAGGAGATTGGCAGGAAGATCTTCAGCGGGCCCAAAAAGGTGTGTGTGTTAGTGGATATTGTAAGAGTCTGTTTCACGGAGTAGAATTGCTCAATGTTACTCTGCTATATGATAGAATTGCTATCACCAAGGTGAATGTTTAATAAGTTTCAAGCATTTATGTGTAAGTACACAGAATGTTTTCATTGAAAGGATTATTTTGCTGTGATTGTTGTTATGCATAGCATGGCTTTGATTATTGCACAGCTATACTCTAACTAATTACATTACTATTCTAAATCACCACAATTCTTGCCTAAATTGAAGCATTTGACAATCAAGAGGAGAGTCACGCTGATGTAAATACAAAATACATTTCAATGGATTTTAAGTCTGAATGCTGACAATTGGAAAGGGTTATTTTTTTAAGTACGGTGCTTGAAAGTTTGTGAACCCTTTAGAATGTTCTATATTCCTGCATAAATACGACCTAAAACATTTTCACACAAGTCCTAAAAGTATATAAGACAATCCAATTTAAAAAATGAGGCAAAAATATTATACTTGGTCATTTATTAATTGAGGAAAATTATCCATTATTACATATCTGTGAGTGGCAAACTATGTGAAACGTTGCTTTCAGTATGTGATGTGACCTCCTTGTGCAGCACTAACTGCAGCTAAACATTTTTGGTAACTGTTGATCAGTCCTGCACATTGGCTTGGAGGAATTTTAGCCCATTCCTCCATACAGAACAGCTTCAACTCTGGGATGTTGATGGGTTTTCTCTGCTCGCTTCAGATTCTTCCATAACATTTAGGTCAGATTAAGGTCAGGACAAAGACTGGGCCTTTACAAAACATTTACTTTATTCTTCTTTAACCATTCTTTGGTAGATCGACTTGTGTGCTTAGTGTCGTTGTTTTGCTGCATGTTTTAAAATATTCCTTAAGAATTTGCTGGTAAAATTCTGAATTCATTGTTCTACCAATGATTGCAAGCCGCCCTGTTCCATATGCAACCAAACGGGCCCAAACCCTGATACCACCACGTTTCACAGATGGAATAAGGTGTTTATGCTGGAATGCAGCGTTTTCCTTTTGCCAAACATAACACATCACAACATAAATTATCACACCAAAAGTTTTATTTTGGTCTTGGCTGTCCACAAACATTTATTTCCAATGATCTTCTGGCTTGTCACTGTGATTTTGAGCAAACTACAGATGGGCAGCAGTGTGCTTTTTGGAGAGGAGTGGCTTTCTCCTCCACTCCTGACGGTGGACTCGTGAACATTAACATTAGCCAATCTGAGAGAGGCCTTTAGTTGCTTAGAAGTTACCCCGGGTTCCTTTGTGACCTCGCAGACTTACACACCTTGCTCTTGGAGTGATATTTGTTAGTCTACCACTCTATGATTATCAACAAACTATTTGTAGAGCACCTACAGATGGAATTTCGGACTCTCCAAATAAAGTGTAACCAAACCGGATCCCCACTCACACCTCATTGTCATCCAATTAATTGAGAACACCTGACACTTAATTTCACCTTCAAATTAACTGCTTATCCTAATGCCCATTTACATTACGAGAGCTTTCAGCTACATATACTTTACATCTCAGGAAAAGCTCGAGACTAGATAAAATTGTATTGTGTAAACTTTCAGGTCTCTATCGACCAGCCGCTACATTTCATAATCTAAATTTTCGTAATCTAAATAGCTTTCTAGAGGTTCTCATACGTTTGCCACTAACATATATGTCATAATGAATCATTGACCTCTGTAAATAAATGACCAAGTATAGTATTTTGGTCTAATTTGTTCAATTGGGGTCGCTATCTAGTTTTATTTATTGGCTTTGCTGGTACATATATTTTCATTTTCAAAACCTCAACAAAGTGTATATAGATAAGAATCTTTACTGTTTGGTTCATTGTTGAAATGAGCATAAAATAACCTCTTACTACTTTAATATATGATGGGGTTATGCAGCTAGTTTTTCAATTGGCCTTGGGTCCCTTGTTAATGTCAACAGCATCATTAATTGGATATGATTCAGGATATTTGAGGCAAAGCATGTTTGCGACTGCTAGGAGGCTTACACTTCCTGTTAGCAAATCAGGAACCCCATGCACACATCTAAATGCATATGAAAGTGGTTAATTGGTCAAAAAATGTCTGTCCAATTGTCTCTATACTTGAAACCGATTGAAAAGTTGTGATTTGAGTTGAAATTAGCAATCCGTAAATATAAACTACTCAGTATTTGCATTTTACATTTTTTACAACAAAATATTCTCACCTACTGTTTCGCCCTTAAAGATAACCACATTTCATACAGGGCATTTTACTAAGTTATTGAATCCCAGAATGCAATGCTCCGGTGTGGTTTATGTTCTATAATTGCAACATCCTCTCAATGTAGAGCACTTGAAATCTGTACATGATCTAGGTAATCTAAAGTCATAATTTCCATTTTAATGCACTGAATCACTAGGAAATGTATTTTTATTTTTTACCCAATGTTTTGATATCTAATTTGTGCTCAATTCCCTGCTTCTTTGCAGAAACTGTACAATGTTAAATAATTTGCACTACTATTGAAACCTGTATTGTAACCTTCCCAAATTGACTTGTACTGACTGGGTTTGTTAGGCCCCTGCTAAAGCGGTGTACAATGCCCGCCACTGGAACCAGCCTGAGCATGAAGAGATGCCCCCACCAGCCCCGGTCCACTCTGCTCCGGTGAGAACCACACTTTCATGCAAACTAAACTGGCCGCGTTGCCTGGGCCAATGCTGCAAATTCAATGCACTCATACATGTTATTCAGTTATTAGTATCTAAACTGCTTGTGTGCATGAAAGAGTGTCAGAACCTGGTTGTGTTGGTCATGCTCAATGCTCTTATTGGTTGATACATTCTGCCCAACGTGGGCCACTGAAAAAGGAACAAGTCTGCTACCAACAGCAAGCTATTTTATTGTCTGTGAAAGTTTTACGTTTGCTTCGACTTACGAATGTTTAACTTTGTGAGGAGACAAAGTTGTATTTGTTTAATGACTGCAACTGAATAACTACCGGTAATTGGACAAAGTAACATTGTGAAGACTGCAACCAAACCCAACATTTTGAAAACTGAACAGATCTGTGGGATGGTGAGCGGCGCGCACACGGTTCATCTAACCACATGTCGCAGAGCTGCCGATTATTTTCACACTGCTCATCCAACACGGAAGCCTTTAGTCAGATCATGCACAGGATGATTACGTTCACCAACTATACTTCCGCAATTGAGTTTAAAGGCACCCAATCTGGACACAAGGAGTAGCTGGAGAGTGACGTGGCAGGATAGATAGTCTGACTTATCTAAACCAAATCCTGGGCAGCGCTATTCTAATTTTGCCGCCTCATGCAGGAGGTCTGGGGAAAGTCAGAGAACTTATAGTCAGGCTTGAACAACTGACTATCTTGGTGTAGACTGTCCTGCAGTTCAGCGAATTAGCCCACTACGCCATGCGGACCCTCATGGTTTTGTTTTATTTTGCCAGTCTTAATTTAATTGACACCTTGCATAGAATAACAAGCTGACTTTCCAGTTGTATCCTGTGTATTCAGCTATTATATATTTTTTAAATTCTTAATAGGTTAATCCACTAACTGAGTTTAACCCTTTTCAAATTATTGTTTCCTATTTGAAAATGTATCCAAAAAGGGATTATCTGAAATGCCCATTAGCAGTCTCAATTTATTATGACATTTGAGAAAGATCTTACTCTATTAGCTGGTTAGTCAATACGTTCCAATATGAGACCATATATATAGGGGGATTTTGGTTGAGTTCATGATTTTTCAATTGATATGTTTTTTGTTTCCTTTTCCAGGCCAGCTTATCAAGTGGTAGCGGCAAGGACACCAACTCCCATAAAGACGATGGTCTGTTCAAAGCTCCTCCCCCGCCACCTAAAGTGATCAAGTCTGTGACCATCCCGACCCAGCCTTACCAGGACATTGTCACAGCTCTCAAATGCAGGAAGGAACACAAGGAGGTAGAGTTGACAGATGTCCGAGTGACAATGTTCCCACATTGTTTGGGTTACTGAGCAAATGTTTGGTCTTGACAGCAGAAAGCTTGTGAATGAACAAAATGGCTGTTCACAATTAATGTTAGTTTCTGCAGTAGCCTATATGCTGTCTTGGCTATTTGTGGATAGTTTAGGCGTGATAGTGTACTACAATAATCTACAGTGAATCTTATAGCAAGTTCACGCAAAAATAGCATCTGATATTATATGCTATAGGCCTAATTGCCGCTATTCTGTGTAGTCTAAACACCAGGATTTCCTCCAGGGGGTAATTCCTTAGCTTTATACTCCTTGTAGCTGCGCAATTCAGGAAATGCATATTTGGCTTTAATTTATTAATTTCTTCTAATTTCGAAATGTAATTATGAATAATCAAACCACATATGAATAACATTAAACATGGTAGTATATAGTAATTTTATAGTTCCAATCGAAAAAGTTTAATAGTTGTGCATTATGTGCATAGAGAAAACATGGTTGTTTTAACAATACACCCAATATTACTTAATATCTGATGGTTATTTACGGAATGGGATCACATGTTCATTCGTGGGTTTGCGCATGTGATAGTGGGAAGCTTCAATGAAAGCTGACCCCCCTGTCTTATTGCCGGTGCGGCACTTTGGGTTAATACGGGAATACGACTGGTCAGAACAATGTAACACCTGTGATTTTTTAAAATGTGTTATGTGTACAATTGCAGTGCATTTAATAAATCATCAAGATATTTGTATTGACACTTCATTAATCTGTTAGTGGTTGTCAGACATCGTGAGACAAACTTTAAACAACTTTTTTACAAACTGGCGCTGCAAGGTTTTGGGGTTCCCCTTTAATAATTTTGCTTGTAAGAGAAGTACTTTACTACGACGCACTGCTTTCTCGTGCTGCGTTGCCATTCTCTCCAAGCAGCCAGCTCATTCTCACAGAGCAGTGGGCACGTCTGTTCCCTTAACATCACATAATTTATTTTCCAATGGATTTGATGTTGCCAGATGTTTCGCTCCTTTCGTTCCAATGAAATGCAAGATGGATTTTTTTATTGAGTACAGAAATCCATAAAATGATAGTACAGTACTGTTTTGACATTCTGGTACCGCAGTAATTTCTCAGTACCAGTTTACTGCACATCCCTAGTGGTATGTAAATCCCTGCTATATACTGTATAAATGACTTTAAAAGACAATTACAGTTGCAATCAAAATTATTTAACCACCATTGCAAATCAGTGTATTGTCAAACTTTACAGACTTTCAGCTGGTTGCAATGAACAAATCAAACATAAGCAATTGTAATAGCTGAACACAATGAATGCATCAAGTTGTTTCCCCAAATCCGAATTAAATTACTCATAATGAATTCTACATTATAAAAATTATTCAATCCCCGGAATAGTATTTCTCACAAAGGCACCAATTTGCAAAACAGGTGTAGTCTCAAGCAGACCTGATGCAACTTATGCATATAGTTTGCAAGTTCAGAGTTAAGAGAACGGTGTTTAAACTACCTGGACGGGCCAGAAGAAGAAGGAAGCTCTTAATGGCTGTAAACAGATTTCTGAGATTGCATGTTGTGCAAAAAACTCAAGTGAATACAAAAGACCTGCCGCAAGACTAAACACAGCAGGTTTCTGTGCCAGAACTCCCAAGACGTTCACCGCTACTGACCCAAAAGCACAAGAAATGTTGGCTGCAATAGGCTCAAATTAATATAAAGATGCCACAGAGGTTTTGGGGTTCTGTGGAGTGATGAAACAACTGGAATGCTATGGCATGTTGGATCATCAGTATGTCTGGAGGAACTAGAATGAAGCATATGCTGATTTCAAGCATGGTGGTGGCTCAGTGATGCTCTGGTGCTGCTTTGCATCCTCTGTCACAGAAAATCTGCAGCGTGTGGAAGGCAACATGGATTCATTGATGTATCTGGAAGTCCTAGAAGAAAACGTCATGTCGTCTGTGACCGAAACTGAAGCTTGGACGTTATTGGACCTTCTAACAGGACAGTAATCCAAGGCTTGGATGCAGAAGTCCCCTGACCTGAGGTCACCTGACCTGATCCCTATAGAAAATCTCTGGTGGGATTTGAAGAAGGCGGTTGCAGCATTCATACCCAAGAATATTTCTAAACTGGAGGCCATTGCTCATGAGGAATGGGCAAAGATTGCTCAGGAACGCTGCCAGGAGGCTGGTGTCTGGCTATGCATCTCGTTTGCAGCAGGTCGGAACAGCAAAAGAGTTCTCTACTAAGTACTAAAGATGCTTGCCATGAAGGGGCTGGAGAAGTCATGCACATACCAGTTTTCCTTACTCAAACATGTTCTGAGGGCAGTAAGATGTTGATTGGTGCATTCAAATACCCAATCAATATGGAGAGTAGGTGGAGAGGAGGTGGGAGTTCAGGAATATATTAAACTGGAGTGGACAACAAATTGAAATGCTATCCGAGGGTTCCAGGGAGCCAGCAGTTAGCCTTTTGGTTATAGCATCTGACTAGTAACCATAAGATTACCAGATCAAATCCTAAACTGGCATCGGAAACATTTTAAAATATATATATATATATATATATAATAGAAGTAGCTCACAAAATATAACTAGCTGCATATTAGCTGCAATATCTATGGATAGTGTTAGGGTTAGGTGAAGGTTAGGCGTAACGTTAGGTTAACTTGTGATTTGAATTGAAAAGTGCACCAATGTAAGACTGAAATGTTCCTAAACTCCCACCTCCTCTCCGTTTTGATTGAATGTTCGCCTGAACCAATCCTAATCTTTCTGCCCTCAGAACATGTTTGAGTAAGTAAAACTGGTATGTGCAGAAGGCATTATCAATTGCATTTGCAGTTGAATTTGGGGAAACCACTTGAAGCATTTGTTGTGTTGAGCTGTTTCAATTGCTTTTGTTTGATTTGAAAGTATGTACATTTTGACTATACACCTGTTTTGCAATGGGGGTTGAACAATTTTGATTACAACTGTATACAGTGTGTATATAGTCCAAAAAAAATTTAAAATACAACATTGCTTGATAAGGGCCAATCATAATGTTTTTGAAATGTAGCAATATTTATGTACTGACTAAAGGCTTCCCTGTTGAAGCAGTTAGATAAGAATCAGCTTGGTGACATGTGCTTGGAGGAAGCATGTGGGCGCCCTCAAGCATCCTGCACCTGCTGACAAGTTGAGACAAGGCAGGGTGAGGGAGAATTGGACATGACCAATTGGGAGGGGAGAGAAATGGGTTTCAATAAATCAGGTTGTAAATCAAAGACTGCTTCATTGTTTGCCAAAAACTCTTAACCTCAAACTGGTTTGGTGAAACCTGGCCCAAACGCTAACCCAAATGTCTTATACAAGCAGCTGGAACAGTTAATAATGGGGTAGAGCCAGTGCATGCTGTAAATTCTTTCTCTGCAGATTTTTGTGAAATTGGTATGTAGTAGGGCTGCAACTAACGATTATTTAGATAATCGATTAATCGGTTGATTATTTCTTCGATGAATCGATGAATCGGATAAACAGACTAACAAATATTTCCATAACTTTCTTTAAAAAAATGTATTCAAATTGACAATTGTATCACAACGGATGTGCAAAAGATATGCTCATTTCTTTAGTAAGGTGCAAAATATGAAA